>JAQIXJ010004256.1:0-11154 GCA_034700185.1 Phthiracarus laevigatus | reverse complement strand
AAGGCGCACTTGTTTACTTTTCAATAAAACATGTTTTAATTTTATATAAGGCGCGCCTTATAGTCGGGAAAATACGGGTACTCTATTAAACTTCAAACATTTATTTTAACATTAAGTTAAACTGTTAATATCGTGTAAGTGTTTGATAACAAAAGGCCATTTAAGCGCAATTTTAAAGTAAACGAGTTAATCATTTATTTCTATATTAGTGGGGTTTTTAGATTGAGGTTAAATTAGATTGAACTTTTCCATACATTTAAATGACCCTAAATGTACAGTATATATATTCTATATTAGACTAGTAAGCTGTTACCTGAAATGTAGGGCATGGGTCGGGTACCCTACAAACTTGACTTGCGGTTGAATTTATAGAAAAAAGCCCGACTGTCTAATATAGAGATTTAAACAAAAAATATGAAAAATTACAAATTAAACATTTTTCATGATCAATTAATATTTATTCAGTGTAATATTAATTTTTATATTTAAATATGTTAATTTATTCGCTATAAATTTTGGAAAAATAAGCAAAAATGTTATAGTAGGAAACAAGAACGATACAATCATAGATAGCTCACTTTTAATAGATTTATTTAAGCTAATAAGTTATTTAAAAATTACATTTATATATAATTAAAGTTTTCCAAAATGTAAAATTTAAAGAGGATAAAATACGTGTTAAATTCAATAGACAAGCTAGTGCGAACACCGGGACAGACAGACAGACAGACGATCAAATCCATAAAAAAAGTGAGCTAAAAAATAAGGATTCGGGACTGGTTTGCAAATTTTAACGGTTTACTAGTCTATTGCATTTTCAACTTTTAAGTCATACAATTTAATCAAATATTAAAACAAGGAATATCGTCATAATGTAATCCATAGTATCAATTAATACTATAAAAATGATTACTAATGCTATGATTCAGAACAATACACTACCAATTTGGATGATATTTTAAGCTTATTTTGGATTAATTAGAGTACTATACCGTATAACATACGCAATAAAAGTGTGCGTGTATTCAAAACTGATTGAAACTTTAATAATTGTACATTTGAACTAACATTTTCGTTTCGATAGTGTATCAAAGCTCATCTAAAATCTAAGCATTCCTCCAAATAATGTTCGCGATCTAAATTAATTTCGATCGCTTTTAAACATTATTTTTGTATAATTTAGTTCTACATTCAAATTTAATATGAATTATTTGCTACTTTTTTGGATAATAATTAGTTTATCGAATAAATTGATTGAATGTGATTCCAGTACATTAACGCAAATCGATGCGCAACTAAATATATCCGACGATGAATTAAGTAAAATTACTTCCCAATTAATTTCTGAAAAAAATCCCAAATAAAATTGCGTATCATTTTTTCCCATTAAGATAACTTTAAAACTGAAATCGATTTATTGGTGGCGCAAACGTTGAATTCACTGGAAATCGCTCACAAATTAGAGATTAACAATCACACCAATAAGAGGACAAAGAGACACACATTCGAGCAATCAATTTACGAAACGGTATGGGGTTTTATTTGAGTTGAAGATTAATTTGAGTTAAACCAATAAGTTTTCTTCCGATTGTTTAGGGCGTTCATCGACTGAAAGGAATTATTCCATTATTCTCGACGTGTCCGCTATCTTTGGAGTTCCAAACGCTACAATTTAATGGCCAAACATTTGGCATTTGTTTGTCGGCGCAATCGCACGTAAATACCGCTAAAGTAACGATTGGGCCAATCAATGCCGATAATGGGTGGCAACCGCTGTTCTCGTGGTCCGTTAAACAGCCTCAAATGGTGGCCGCTTTTGTTGACAACGATAAAAACGCTAAACATAGCAGTTTATACGTTTTGACCGCCGATTCTGGACGGTTTGACGGCACAGATTTGGTTGTAATAAACTCGCAAAATTTGGGCACTAAAGAGCAGCACACCATTAACAGCGAATATCCTACGGCTATCGCCGTTTGGAAGTCTCGAACCGATAATATGCATCACTTGGCGATCGCTAACTCCAGAGGTCCGCACGAAACGGAAAGTTTGAAGTCGAATACGTTTACGTACAACTGGATGGGCACGTATTTCGACAAATATTCGTCAATCGAAACGTTTTACGTGAAAGACATTTGCGCGTTCAATATCCATAGCAATGAATTCCTGGCGATCGCTAATTATATAGCGGGCCCTAATATTATTCAAGTCGATTCGGAAATATTTAAGCTGGACATCGATCGAAAACAATGGAAAACGTTTCAACGAATTCGCACGTTTGGTGCCGTCGATTGGGAATTCTTTACTCTGGGATCCAATAGGGAAGAAGAATATTTTCTGGCCGTTGCCAATAGTTTCGATAAAAGCCACGATCGCACCATATATGAAGTGAATTCCGTTATATACAAGTTCTCTGACGACAAATTCGTACCGTTTCAGTGTTTACCGACAGTTGGTGCCACGCAAATCAAATCTTTTAAGGGATCCAAAGGCGAATTTGTGATCGCTGTGTCCAATATGTACCAATCGGTGCGTCTTTATCAATATAATGGTTGGCATTTCGTGCCATCAGAAATCCAATATACGAGCGGAGGAATGAGTGCGGGCGTTGTGTCGCTTCATTTTGATCACATTTCTTCGCTTAACTCTGGTGTGCTATTCGTGAGTAATCCTAACCATCGCACAGGGTTTAGCTATAAACTGGAGTTTTCCCACGAAAATCAATACGGAGAATGGTATAACACGAGTGTCGAGTGGTGTAAGAATACGAATCAAAAGCTGACAACTTTGGGAACTGATAGCATAAACTCGATGCTCAATAATATGTTTTATGTCGACCAAAAAGAACCGATTGTTATCGACGATGATTTACTTTTAGACGATGTAACCATTTTGGATAATCTAACGGCACCGAAATTAATCGAAGAATCGAGTGGCGAAGAATTGAGTCATAAAATTATTGACGATTTGATGCGATTGGATAAAGAAATGGATTATATCGATCGAAAAATAGCACAAATCATCAACATATTGAAGGATGCGTTGCGAACGAGTGGCGAACAAGTAGTGACCGCTCAATACGTTTTTAATTCGGTTGAATTTGATTGCGATCCGCAGCACGAATGCATTTTTAGTCAAACCAACTCCCAATCCATCAATCGATTCGATGTTCGCAATCTTATTAACGATATAATACCGATCAAACAAGATATCAAAATTAATCATCCCATTCATTTCGATTCGGTTCGAAGCGATAGCAACGTAATTCTTGATGGAAACTTGAATGGTGTGCTAACCAGTAATATCGTAACGCTTCGCGACGAACACGATATAATTGGGAGAAAAACTTTTTTAAATACGATTGAAGCGAATGAAGTGATTGTTGGCCGCTTTATAAACAATAAAGTTATTAACCCAATGACCGTATTGTTAACGGTTGGCGATCAGATTATTAATAATAGCATTACATTTAGCGACGATATTGTTGTGTCCAATTTGGATGTTAGTGGTGTTATTAGCGGTCACAGTATCGATCAATTTTATAATGAAATCGTCACTAAAGATGGCAATCACGTAATAACCGGTGAAAAGTATTTCACGCAATTAATTATGAATGAACTTCATATGAGAGCTGGCGCTACCATTGATGGCATCGATATTATGAAACTATGGAACGATGTATTGTGGACTTATTCGGATCAGGAAATCGTCGCACAAATCAATTTTACGAATATCGCTATTAATAGCGATCTATACGTTGACGGAGCTATAAATGGCATTCGCATTCCACATGATATACTTCTGGTTAATCAAAACGCTGTGATAACTGGTCGTAAAGTGTTTTCGAATCTTATAACAATGGACAAAATCGAAATTTTGCATTCAATAAATGGAATCGGATTACTGCCTATAAACAGCGCGTGGAATAATCAATTGGATATAATGGTTAAAACGAGGCAGCAAACAGTGATGGCACCAAAAACGTTTAATCGAATACATTTAGGCGGTCACAGTATTGTCGTCGGAACCGTTGATGGCGTCAAACTTTCCGAATTTCAGCGAAATATTTTAATGCGCGACAGAACTCAATACTTGGATAATTGGGAAATTAACGGCAATGCGTTCTTCAATGGAGGTTTGCGTGTGAACAAAACCATTTCTGGGTTCAATATCGAACAGTTATACCATAAAACGCTTAAATTAACGGATACTGTTATTCCTAAGTTTAATAATTTTCGTTTAAATGTCGCGGAATTCAGTGCGCTTTATTGTAATTCAATCAATGGACATAATATCGGGCAACACTTTTTGACCAAAAATACTGCACAGACAATAAGCGGGACAAAATCGTTTCTGAACGGAATTCAAATGGGGAATGACTTTGCCGTTCATTCGGTGAATGGAATCGATTTAAAGTTTATAAACGATACATTAGTATATGGTAGCCCTCAATACGTGTTCGGAGAAAAATCATTTGATGGAGATTTGTGGGTAAATAATTTAATTACGAACAATATAAACGGCATTAACATGAATGACGTGATTCACGTAAATCGCGATGAAATCATATTTTCGCCAAAAGTTTTTAAAAATATTGGTATTGCGGGCGATCTCAATGTGCATCGATTAGAAACTCCATTCGTAAACGGAATCAATATGAACGAACTCTACGAAAATACGCTGCTCTACGATAAAAATCAAAAAATTACCGGAAAAATCCATTTTGATTCGATTACAGTGCCGAAAGGCGCTAATTTCTACGGAAACACCATTAATGGCGTAAATTTGGATGATCTGATATCGGATGCTGTATTAGTCGATATTCCCCAGAATATATCGGGCGCTAAAACGTTCATAACTCCCATTACAATCGATCATTTGGTATTTACGCATAGTTTCGATAATATAACGAATTGGGATCTCAATCATAAATGGATGTTACAAGACGTTAAGCAGACTGTTTATGCCGACATAATATTCGATAACGATGTTGTGGTTAACGACAATATATTTATTCGCAACTCGACTATTAATAATATAAATATTGTTTTGTTTAATAATAGCGCAGTGAAATTAGATGAACCAACGGTAATACACGGAAACGTAAATTTTGGTGGAAATGTTATCTCTAACGGTAACATTTATCTTACCGGCAAATTTCAAGGAATAGATTTAAGCGAAGAAGCGGTTACACTATCGGGTAATCATCTCATTAATGGTCACATTAAATTTGCTAACGGGTTTGATGTGGACGAACATCTCAATGTTAAGGGAACTATCGATAATGTTAACGTACAAGAGTTATGCCGGTTTTCGGTTCGCAAATCTGGCAATCAGTTAATAACGGCACCCACTATCGTATCGGGAAATGTATTGTTTCGAAACTCGATTAACGTTGGCTCTCATGTTAACGGTATTAATGTGAATCTGTTTAATAGTAGCGTTGCGAAAACTGATCGAACTATTACTATTAATGGACGAAAAAGATTTAAGAATTTAATAATCGATGGTCCGGTCTCTATTAAAGGGAAATTGGATTCACTTAATATCGATCATATGTTTGATAATTATCTAAGTCTGACTAGAGATCAAGTAATTAAGTCGAAAATAATTTTTATGGATAGCGTTCACGTAGAAAAAGATCTGTTAGTTCGTGGAAATTTTGTGACAACAAATGGCAATATTAATGGCATTAATTTTCACGAATTCGACGCCAATGTGCTTAAAAACACCGGAAATCAAGTTATCACCGGAAAAATAACGTTTGAATCTGATGCTCATTTCGGCCAGCAATTAGTGATTAGTAATAGTAAAATAAATAACATTAATATTCAAAGCGATTTAATGCTTAGAGGAAGAGATAATATAATTACCGGAACGAAAGTTTTTGCCGAAAACGTGTTGTCCGAAAATAACATTGACGTTGGAAATGGATTCACTATTGAAAATATAGATATCTCTGAAATGGCCCGAAACGCTGTAATGAAGGATAATAAGCCAACCATTATTAATGGAAATAAGTATTTCAATTCGCTAGAAGTCGATAATTTGCGCGTAAAATTAATTAATGGCATCGAGTTTTCGGATAAAAATCTGCTGCTTAAGTACGGAAATCAACAAATTTTTGGGAATAAAAAAATTGAAAATCACCTGCAAATTAACGCTGATATAAATACATTTCGTATTAATGGCATCGATATCAATGAATTGGCGCGCAGATTGGTTTTAAAAGGTTTTAACAATACAATAACTGGAGAAAAATCGTTTAACTCTCGGCTCACCGTTCATAAAGTATTGGCGGACGGAAAGGTTGACGGCGTAAACATAAATGAACTGAATTATTTCGTTCAGCTTCCCGTCAACATTCAGGACTTAAGAACGCGCGTTCAACTTCAAGACGAGATCATCAATCGTTTGCAAATTATTTTTAGGGAACAATCGTTGCATTTAGCTTATTACGAATTGGTAAATATTCTTGAAACAGGAGAAGCACTGCTCAATTATTACAATCCGAAAACAAAAAACAATCATTTATTCTTCAGCGGAAGGGAATCGAATGGCTGCCAAGAGATAGATGTCTATCAGCGTTCTAGTTATACCACTCAAACACGATTCATACCAATAGCCAAGTTATACGCATTAAATGCCAGATCAATGGTTGCATTTCGCAACGGTAACCAAATATTTTTACTAATATCGAATTCGTTAAAAAATTCAATGCCTGCTGAATGCGTGAAAAGGAATCCTTCGAAATCAACAGCTTATTACGGAAATAATGGGCCATCGATTTTACAGTTATTTAAATATGACGAAAGCAGCAATATATACGAACAATTAGCAATCATAGGAACAGATGAAGTAAATGATATGAAAGTTATTCAAGACGGAACTAACTCGCCATGTATTGCGTTCACAATACCCGTTATACGTGGAAATTTAGGCAATTCTAAAGTGTTTTGTATGGATAACAAACTTCGTATTTACCATAGAGAAACACTACCGATGATTGGAATCGATAAGGTATTATACTTATATTCATAATGAATTACAGAAATAATAATTACTAATATATATGGTATTTATATAATTACAGATAACGATAGTTCGAAGTTCGTTATACAACATGACACTAATGGCTACAGCGAACAGTTGGACACGCGCTCACTCAACATCCCAACTGTTTATCAACATATGGTCCCAACAATTGGCTCATTTTGATCAACCAATTAAAGTAATACAACTTCATAGCGTTCAAGCCATACATCTCACCGAAAGTATTCGAGACTCTGCCGTATTTTTGTTTGTGGCCGAAAAGAAAACGTATTTAAATCACGTTCCTATGGTTAGAATATTCCGATGCAATTACAGACATACGGTCCCAGTTGTGGAAGTCCAACAAATCAAACAATTTCAAGTGTCATCAATTAGTTCCACTGTTTTAGATGATTACCAGTTATTAGTTTTTATGTTGAGTTATGACACTATCAATATATTTCAATTGAAAGGCGTGTCAGGTTTTGTCAAAATCGACACGATATCATCGCATGCAGTCAACCATTTTATGGTGTTTGATAATTTTGATTTAAATGGAAGAATAGATGGTCATTATGTTTCGCTTTATTTGAATAAGGAATGCGACGATTATAGTATATCGTGTAAACACGAAAATCATATTTTAAAGTCTAAAATTAATGGCAAATTACCGGTAAATCTAAATTAAATTTTAACTCAATAATAATATAAATTAAAACTAACGAAAATGCGCATCAAATTCGATGTAGATTTTATAATTAAATAAACCATTATTTTAAGATAAATTACAGTATGATTATATAAAATTAATTTTTTAAAAATGATTGAATAATACGCAACCAAATTTTAATCGTTTCTGTTATTAAATGACAGATTAGATAAAAACAATTTTAGTTCGAGCCTGATTTATTTGCCACATGTTTGTGTCTTCGTATTGTTCGATTGCCTCTTCGATTTCATCGTTAGAATATCCCAATGTTGTACACCTTTCGATAGCGTCAGCCATCAATACTTCGCGCGATTTTGTTTCCGTAGACAGATCTCGAATTAATTGATACACTTTATCGGAGCGTGTCTGAGCTCTTTGCGATGGATCTATATTTTGGTTAATACTTTCTTTGGATGCTTCGATCAAATTCATAGCTTCAGTAATGTCTCCTCTTTCCACAACATCCGATAATCTCAATCTGGCCTTTAATCGACAATAGAATAATTTATAATGGGATTCAATTACCGAAAAAAGTATTAAAATCTTACCAAAGAAGTTGATAGACGTAATATAGCCAATAGAGTTCTGGCAGAAGTAAACGTCATGTCTTTATTATTTCTGGCTTCATTACGCATATCGATATAAGCAGCAACAATATCGTCAGTTAAGTGTTCGGGTACAACAGGATTGTACTTTTTAGCCATCGCTATATAACGCCGCATAATCTGTTGGTCGAGAGGCTTCACTTCTAGAGGCGGTTCGTGACAATTCTGGTGAACGTACGCGATATGATGCGCCAGTTTTAAGTCATTATCGTGATCGGGACGATCTTGAATAAGCCATAATAAATCGAAACGCGATAACAAAGCCGCTGGCAATTGAATGTTGTGCTCAATTGATTTTTTCGGATTATATCTGCCGTATATTGGATTAGCGGCTGCGAGAATCGAAACGCGAGCGTTAAGTGTGGTAAGAATGCCTGCTTTCGCTATAGAAATGGTTTGCTGTTCCATTACTTCGTGAATCGCTGTTCTGTCAGTTTCCAGCATTTTGTCGAATTCGTCGATACAGCAAATTCCTTGATCCGCCAAAACAAGTGCTCCGCCTTCGAGAACCATTTCACCAGTTATCGTATCCTTCATAACCGCAGCGGTTAATCCAACGCCAGAAGATCCTCGACCTGTAGTGTATTGACTTCTCGTGGCGACGCGATCAATAAATCCAAGTAACTGCGACTTTGCAACACCAGGATCGCCCATAAGACAGATATTAATAGCGCCTCGAATTTTCATTCCAGAAGTGTTTTGATCGACACCACCAACTAATAGCAAAAGTAACGCTTTTTTAAGATCTAAATGGCCATAGATTTCCGGCGCAATACTGGACGCCAAACGTTCTATCGATATATTCTCTTTTGCTATTAATTCTCGAAACTCTTCATCGGTCATATCGCCTTCCTCTGCGTCTTGAGTTTTATTCGTAACAGTGATTCGATGTGCTTCAACATAAGTGTCCGCTAAAAGTCCGGCCATTATTTGCCGGAATCCAGTTCTGGATATGGGCAAGAAAATACCAGTTACTATCACGTGATCGCCGGGAAGTGCGCGACGCGTTTGCTCTCCTGTCATGTCATACGAAATTTATGATTTATTTCAACGACATTAAATGCAATCGCATTTATAAATAACAAACCTTTGGCAACGATATGCAAACTTCGCGGCAAATTACCGATCGGCACGTGTTGACTGTGCTCTTGTATTCTCAATTCTTGAAACTTGACAAACTTTGAGCCACGGATTTGTAAGTGAAGCGTACCAACAGAGCGATTGGCTTTGCATTCGTCGCTCTGACATCTCTCTAAAGGCATGAACGTGTGTCCACCGATCGGTTGGTAAGTCTCTGCGGCACACGTGTCGCACGTATACGTGGCAACCGTTATCAATGGCTTCACTTCGCTGCTGCGCGTAACGATACCGCTAATTGTCACCAATTTTCCCACGTGTTTAGCGCCCACTTCTCTAACGGCCACTGGTTTATTGAGTAAACCATCGCGAAAGTAAACCTACCAATTAAATATTAAATTATCACTTAAGCTCACGAGTACTGGCGTAGCAAACGAATGGCGTTCTTATACCTCATAGCGACGCATCAATTCTGGCGGATATTTGCTCACGAAATCGGAATCAATGGCTTCGTCTTGCCTTCTCCTCTGTTCGGCCAGTAATCTATGCTCAATAAACACGTCCAACGCGTCCTTCATCGGCACGTCTTGTAGCTTATAATCGGGTAAAAGCGTGTCAATCACTCGCGAAAACAGTTGAACATATCGTCGAGTGTTATTAACGATAGCGTCGGACAATGATTGGTCGATAGCGCGCACGTCATCCAAATTGATGGTAATGTCTTGAATCTCTCTTTGCGCCAATTTAACCAAATGAGTGGCGTAATTAACGCCAACCATTAGTTGACGGATTAGCGCCATATCTTCGTCGTAATCCCTGTTTGACATCGTAATTGATATGTTTTGATAAACACTTTAATAATAGTTTAGTACACTTTAAACTTAAAGGTAAACGTCTAATGGATTTTAACAAAGAGTTTAAGCGCCAAAATGTTTAATGTTTAATGCTATTTAATGCTATTTTATGCTATTTTTTGTTACAAATTTTCACTCAAACCATACGATTTTAGTCTATAAATATTTTGAGCGCTTATAAAATTCACGTTAGTTTTGTGGCGACATCTGTATAACAGTTGTGATAATAATGATGAGCGTAAGCATAGCTCAAATCAAAGCTTAACTACCGGTATAGTTTTGAACTTTGTTTTATAGGATCTTCAGTGAGTAAATGTTGGAACAAATGTCGAAAGCGCCATAATCTATAACACTTATATTAACAATAAACATTACATACACTTTCTGACGGCAGAAATGCTTTTTTGAACCGATAATTAATTTTTTAAGGAATAGAAAATGTGAAAATTTCAAGGCCCGATCCAAGCCCGACAGACTTGAGCCGGAGCCCTACAAATGCCCGATAAATTTAATTATTCAAAGCCTCACCCGATTTTACTAAAAAAAATTTAATCACAAAGTCAAATTCTGACTTGAATTTTAATATATCTATGTTGGTTATATTTATATATAATTTATGCTTATCTGTAAATAATGATTGTTTTAATGAAATTCAAATATTTTTTTTAAATTTTTGAATATTTTAATAATGATTACTTTAATATTTTTACCAAAATCGGGCATTTTAATTTTTGGTGCAAAACCCCGGCCCTATACAGTTTTTTAAATTGAGTCCCGAGCAGCGATGGATTTGGTGCGATATGTGTAAAGCATAGTTTTATACTTTGATAGTGTACTATGACTGTGAATGCATAAACGCAGTCGCGTACTCTTTTAC
>JAQIXJ010004255.1:0-11157 GCA_034700185.1 Phthiracarus laevigatus | reverse complement strand
CAATACTTTTAACACTATAAGTTTATACGAAATATATATTACTGTGAATAATAATTTATTAGCAAAATTTAATAAAAAATATCTGATTTCGAGTTAACCGGTTAACTTACAATTTTTTCTTAACCCGTAGAATAAAATTCTTAACTTTAACTTTAACTCACATCAATTTCTTTAACCTTAACTCTTAACTTTAACCGTTTAACCTGCTAAGTAAAAAGTTAACCGGTTAAAATGTGCATCTCTAGCTAACATGAACTGAAAGATTATGAAGTTGTTTCAAAAAATATTGCTTTGATGTGTCGATTTAAACTCATTTCTAATGCAATTCGCAATCAACTTAAAAACTATAGCGATTAAATAAATGTTTTTTGGGCATGACATCATTATATTATTATGTAAGGGACACATATAGTAACTTTAGGGTAATAAGTAATGATGAGAGAAAGCTCAAGCTCAGGCAAGCTAGCTTAAGCAAGCTCAATATAAATCTCAAATAAAAGATGTTATGTAATAAGAAAGCTCAAAGCTCGACATTTTTTGAACTTAGATTTGTAAGCTCAAGCTCAAGTTTTACCCAACGAGCTTCTTGAGCTTGTGTTATTAATTAATAAAGACATACAATATCATAAAATGTTTCAAATTCCGTATTAGTATCACACACTCAATTAACTATTTTTGTTTTTGAAAAAACTTGAGCTTAATTGCAATTTTTTGAGTTAAAGTAAGTTAGAATATAAGATAGTGATTTTTAATTTTTTGCAACATTTAAGCTCTCAGCCAAGCTTAAGTCCATTCACAAATAAGTAAGCTCAAGCTCAATTTTTTCCAGTATTGAGCTTAAGCTCAGCATGGTCAAGCTCAAGCTCGGGAAAAATGAGCTTTCTGCCATCATTAGTAATAAGTAATATAGTTTGCAGAGACCATATCCTAATAAAAATCGTGCCGACTATTATAAATAATATTCGAGATAAAAGTATTATTATAAATAATGGCAAAAATTTATCATTTCAACACAAAAACAAGAACAACACATTCAAAAAGAGCTCAATTTGTAAGTATAGATGCATTTTTATTTGGTGATTATAAAAATTTATTGAAAAAATATTGGTGATAAACAGTACCATTGCGATCGTACAGACTTACAGACTGACCGAACCACATGTTCAATCCATATGCTCGAGTTTTCTTTCGAAATATGAGGCACAACCAATGCTTACTAAAAATAGTCATAATTTTTAAAGGTTAAAAATTCTGTTAAAATTCCTCAGATTTTAAAGATAGTTTTATGAAGAGAAGAAAGTAAAAAGTCGGAAAATTCTCTTAAAACGTAGAACTTGGTATAAAAATTGTCAAAAGTTAGATTTATCAAACAAACAGTATTTGTTTGTCCACAATTCTTAAATGAATTGGTTTTTTGTTCGTATTAAATAATAGTATCTAAGTTTCCGCAAAATTAGTTCATTAGTAACAACAAATCATATATTCATAAAAAATATTGTCAGTCATAATTAGTAAACTATTCTACTATTTTAATTATTATTTTAATTTCATTAAACTAAATATTCATTCAACCATTTTAAAAATTACTACTATAAGTATTTTCCGCTAATTTTTGTTTGCATTTAATTTTGCTGGCAAATCTTGAAGAAGAACTTTTCTGAGATCAGATCTAAACTCTTGAATAGAATGCACAATCTGTTTGCTCGATTCTTCCATATTTTGCTTCATTTGTGTCCGCGATTCACGAATTTCTTGAATCAAAGCATTTGTACCATTTTTGAGTTGATCCACAATTTCAGTACAAAACGCATTATCGTCTCGAAGAGCATTGGTTGAGCGCGTATTTCGAAGTAACAAATCAGGAAACAGTGCACTCATCGCATCATCGATATCAATGTCATCATTCTCTTCCATCACTTGTGATGGCAATGGTGCAGGTGTTGGCGGTCGATATCTAGTACTCCGTCCACTCATCGAAATAAGGCCATCACTTTCAGTGATCTGTTGGTCGCTTTCATTGATTCTGTTTTGATTGGCAATCATTGGATCCAATATTAATGAGTCCACGGTTTCTAACGAAACGTCTGGACTGATCGCCTCTTGTTTTTGCTGTTGTGGTTGTGGTCTAATCTTTCTCCGATTCTGTTCAGAACCTTCTTCTCGCTTATTTGTATTTCTTCTCTTTGCCATACTTTATAATCACACTTAGCTTTCTTTGACAATATTTCGATTTGAGAATAAGAACTTTATAAAAAATTTTATTGTCTAAAAAGCTAAAACAATATTATTATTGTTGTTTTTAATTCTTAACAATTAAGTAAAATTATAAACAATTAAAATTTCAACAATAAAATGTTAATACGAAGCATGAGTACTGTTACAGTATATGAAATGTTATTTTATTTAAAAATTATGAAATTTATAAAATATTTCTTCAAATTTATACGAGAAGATAATTAAATTTGAATTTTTCTTTAAAATAACATAAATTCAAAATATTCAAATGTTCATTTGTGATACTTATTGTTGATGAATATTTTTGTTAAAATTCAGATAAATCCATAAATGATACTCTTTGGAAATATCACCCATAATCAGTTGGAATGTGTTCGGCGCTCTTAGATTGCGGTCTGATGCCTTAAAACATTGTATAGAAAGAGAAAATAGAATATTTATTAGTTTTTATTAGTTGAAGTAGAGTTACATAAACAGTATTTGTTTCAATTTGCCTTTGATTTTTATAATGGTTGTATTATAAGACTATCATAGGGTAGAGTGATGTACTGTATACTACTGTGGGCAGGAGTAGACCAACAGAAATTGAAAATCGTTTCCGTGGGAGGAGAGTAAAAATATGACATTTGGGCTTTTAATGTGAACATTACTCTCAAATGATGTACTTCTATTAGACTTCATAAACTGTTCAAACAGAGCTTTCTTATTTGACAACGTCTGCATCTCTGCCTGTAATGAACTTAACTTTTAATCTAACTTTAGAATCTTTGAACTTCATATCTAAAATTAGCATGAGATTAAATAAACGAAGGGATCGAGCGATTAGAAACTGATTACAGACTCGCATGATTGCTTGACTGCGTTTTTAAGTAGAGTACAATATTGTACTGTAACTGTAGTTCATATTATTCTTTATGTGTTTTTGCAAAAAAATTGGTACAGTAATGATAGGTTACCCGTAAATCCGAAAATTTTTATCTACTTTTAAATTAAAAACTCTTTTGTTAATTTTAAAAAATTAATTATTAAAAATAAAAAAGAAGACAAGTTTTCTTGAATATATTTTAATTAAAATATTTTACCAATAGTTTTACAATTATAAAATAAAATTCAACTTTTAAGTTAAGTCACATAAAACTTCAATTATAAACGAATAATAGATAAAGCAGTTCAACTCTAATAAAACAAAGAATATTTAATATTTAGTCAATAATGAAACTTTGTTCAATTAGTTTCCGTGATTCGATATTCATAATGACTTATAGTTAATATATATTTATATTTATATTAACTTACTTATCAGTTTAAATTATTCAAAATGAATTGGTATAAAGTATTTCTTGTTATATTTAACACTAAAGTATTTAACAAAAAAACCTCATACGGTATATGAATAAATAAATTTTAAATACAAATCATGAACTCGCGTATAATCTGATACAGTATCAGATTGTCATACGGTTATTATCAATAAATAATCACTAATTTTTAATAGTATACTGTACAATCACAGTTACGGCGCAGTAAACTAAAGAGAAAAAAATTTGAGAAATGCTTGCGGCGGTACAGGTATATGTAAGGGAACGTTCTTATGCGCACTTTCGCTGCCATTTTGTTGCTGTTGGCTGTAATGCTGAACGAATGGGTGATGAAAGAAAGGCATATTATGAACAACAACAGGGTTTTGAACGTTACCACTCATCGCGCCATCCTTTTTGGCTAAACTCACTTGATTCTCGTAAACGCATGGATGCCCGTATGACTAAACGTGTAACAATTATCATTACTTAATCTGATTTAATAGAAATATAGTTCCATTATAAATAGTTTTCGACTATATATCATATCCAACTTTCTATACTTTATATTTACAGTAATCAATTTTGTATATAATTTTTGTTATTAATCAAAATAAATAAATAGAGGTTTGAAAATTTACTAGGTAAATAAAAAGTAAAAATTGAATGAAATTAATACGAAAACAAATTACCTTCCAGAAAAGGCACCGACAATGTCTGCAAAGAAATATACAGTCCGCGTATTCTTCTTTCAAACCAAATTTTCTATTGAAAAAAAACAGACACCAAATTACTTGAGAAAATCGTTTAGACGTTTCATACGGAATTCACACTTACTTTCTCAACTGATGGAAAATGCATTCCCAATCAACGATATCCGACTTATTATTAGCCAAAACCCACTTTAATTGTTGTCTGGTAAAGTGATATTTGGAAAGTTGCCTCCATATGTGCTGTTCGTCGAGCAATGACTGCATAATATCGTACGACTGACCAGAATTCATTAAATCCTTATAATCACTGAGTCGGAGTAATATTTCCCGAATCACTTCTTCAGGCAAATCCGTTAAACGTTTGCTGCCGTCTTCTGCAGGCTTTTTAATAAACAAACACAAATCAATATTATAAGTTAGCAAAAAAAAGTAAGAAAAGTGTGTGCAACCTGTTTAATCTCAATTCTATTCACCATTTGGCAAATGCGTTCAATTGTTCTCAAGTGTTGTTCCCACAACAAAGTGCTGCCAAGAGGTCGACCCCAACAATAATATTTCCGCATTATTTTCTTAAGATCATAGAGTAACGTATGAAGTATATGAATATTTTGCTGATTACTCGCCACTGTTGCCAAATTGCATAAATAAATAAACCATATTTCAACAAAAAAATTATAGCAATCAAAGTAAAAATATAACAAAGAACCATACAATCATAAAGAGCTCACTTTTTATAGTTTTAAATAAGTTATTTAAAAAAATACTTTCATATTTAATCTAAATTTTCCAAAAATGCCAATTAACTAATATAAAATACGTGCTAAATTCAAAGGTCGAGCTATAGTGCGGACACAGCGTCGGACGGACAGGCATAGTCAAATCCATAAGCTCGCTCTCTTTCCAAGAAAAAGAGCTAAAAAAATTTTATAATCAACTCAAAAATTATCTTTTTCTTTATAAATAAAGTAATAAAATGATTTGGGTGATGAGTTGAGTGCGCATGCGATTCTATGCAATAGCGTTATTACGCATAATAGCTTTTACATAGTATACGTCAAATAATTGCTAGAAATTGGTTCAATAATATAAACAATAGATGTTTACAAATAATATGAACACGTATAAACGGGTCAAACTGTCCGTATGAGTGAGCGTATGTATGCGAACGGTCTAATAAAACTAGTATTACTTTAGGTTAGTTGTTTAGGTTAGTGATGGTTAGCTATTTAACTATAATTTGGTCATACCCTGCCAGGCGAGTTGTTCGAGCATCGAAAATAACACTCTTGTGGCGCAACCACTTAATGACGTGAGATTTTGGGTGATAAGCAAATGCAATAGTTTGCTAACGTAATTAAATCGTCGAATATCTCGAATAGCGTTACAAAAGTCTAATTTGTAAAATGCTTCGCTAATGGTATTATGACCAGCAACCTCTTTGGTAGTCTTTAACGTAATCTGACAATAGGGCTGCCACTGAACTAAATCGTTGGTTCTGTCTCTGAATAATATCGTATCACTTTTTAGTATATTATTCTGCGAAATATTTTTTTGCAGTCTTTGTATTATAGGGCGAGTATTGTTTTCCGTATTGCTCTCATTTTCGCTATCACTGTCCGTTGAAGAATAACCATGAAGATGGTTGTGGTAACCAATGGATATAACACTCTGCAACAGTTTCATCCGTTCCCAACCCTCGTCGGTCTTAACCCATACTTCTCCGGGCGATCGCCAGTCTCTTCCTATGAATGGCATAACTCAAAGCACAATCACCGAAACAAATTACAATTACAATTAATTTAATTGAATTTAAAAATTATAAACTAAAAAATAACAGGATTAATAGAAATCATACGAATCAACGTAAACAAATACAAAGCGAATGTATAGACAGTTTACACAAACGATAACTATAGAAAAATCTGATCACTCGTCAGCGTTGCGTTGTTTTGTTTTGTTTTAATGGTACAGCTGCTGCTGTTTCACTCTTTTAACATTGATGTAGCTGTAAGGCATAGCAATAGTTGTTGCGTTCGGAGTCTGCTCCGATCGCTGCCTAAATTCATACGTCATGCGATTCCAGTCATTTTCTATCCAATTATTTCACTATTGAGCCACGGATAACGAAACTGTAGCTTATGCCATACATTATGATTATTATTATTATTATTATGATCATTTGACTGAACACACTATTTTGATATCTCGTGATTCGTAAGTATCTCTAATGTTTTCTTAAACAAATATTTCGGAAAAGTTAACAAACTATAAGAGTGAAGAAACTCTTTTTTATATTGCACATAATTAATTAAAATAACGCTATAGAGTTCAATAATTTTTTTTGTTTTCACACTTTATTTTTTAAAATTAAAATTTAATATATAAGTATTTCAAAGAAAAAAGTTATTTTTAAAGTGAGTTTTTTTGCGCAAAACTGTAATTTCTTGCGCTCAAACCGTGAATTTATGAACTATCAATGATTCAATACATTGTAAAATAGTTGATGCCTTAAGCAAATCAATTTTTTTATAGTTATTTAGACCATCTATACTTAAAAATAATTTCTTTTTTTCGTTGATCGAAACGCAAACGAATAAATAGATATCCGTAAATTTTTTGTTCGCATTTCTAACCATTTAAATCATACTGAATAAAAATTTTATTTTCTATTTAAAAGCATTGCACTTGTGTTATATTTTTAGCTTTTAATTCGCTGATAATGACGCTAATTGTCGTGAATTTCAGGAGAACATTGAAAGTTTAAAAAGATAATAATTATATTTAAAGATAACGCGTGGATATGCCATAACCTATAAATAAAACTGCTTTTCGAAGATTCGAATACGCGTGAACTAAATTTAATAATATTATTGCAACTTTTATTAATAAACTTATAAACGCAATTAATCGTAATATTATCTGTAGATTAGTTTTATTTACGAGTTAGAGTTAGTTAAGATTAGAGTGTGATAGCGGTGAGAGTGCACTAACTATTGGTATCTGATGTAAATTAATAACTAATTTTTGCGTATAGCGTGCACTCGTTTTACTGGAAATAATGCCGTTTTTAATTTGACATATTTATCCATTAACTCATATTCGTTTAGCGATCGATAAAAAATTAATGTCATTAGTATAAATGTTTTTTTTAAATAACTAGTATTCATAATATTAATATAAATAGTTTGTGACGGGAAATCAGTATTTAAAGAAAAGATAAGTAGAGAACGTATGAATAATATGTGAATTTTCGTAATCACCAGCCAGTTTAGAACATTGCGTCAAACATGGAAATGAGAGTAAAAGTTGTCGATACAGATCCTTAAACTATCCTTAATTTTTGATTAAAACAGAAAATGTGGTTAAAATAGAGCAGTAAAATATGACGATTTTGAATAAAAAATCTCGTTTGAATTTAATTGGATATTAATTTTTTAACAAATAAATAAATATTATTTATTGATTTTTATATTTTAAATAAATATTCTTAAGACTAAAATTTCGGAGAATAATAACTCTTTTTAAATCTATATTTAAATTTATTTATTTTTATAATTTTGTATACCATATGTTTATGCGATAATTTTTATTCCTGTTATTCAGGCATAAAGTAACTTTAGTTTAAGAATGCATATAATTTTATACTGTATAAATTCTAATCATAAAATCGTTTGGAAATCGCGGTTTTTAAAACAAAAATAAATCAAACCATACTTTGAACCAAAATCTGAACGATTAAACTGAACCGTTATGTGCCTCAGAGACATGATTTGACTACACATCACTGATGATAGATAATTAAGTTATATTGTAAATTTTTTTAAAATGGCTTAAGGGATAGGGAATTATTATAAAAAACTTATTGGAATTGAAAAATCATTAAACTTTAAATAGCAAAATATTGAGAAATGCGAGCCAAAAATGTATACAAAAAATAGCAAGTAATGCTGAATATAGAAATAATGGCATTAATGATTGGCAAACTTTATGATTAAATCATTTATCCAAATAAATCCTGGTCTATATTTATTTTAGCAGTCAAATCAAATTATTATAATATTAATTAACAGTTAAGGATAACTGTTAACAAAGTTTAAAGATAATAACTTTTCACGTGATTTTAAGGTCAAAAACCTGCGTTCCACACACTCGTGTGCATCAAATCCATCAGTATTTATAAACATATCTGAAATGTTTAGTCTGTATTAATTAAAATGTTGCCCAAAATATGCGTAATATTACGCTGAAACATATTTTTTATATTTGGTCGTAGAATTTATTATTTGATACAATATCCGCGCATATCATTTTATGTGAATTCTATTAAGTTTTGTTTCTGATATTTCTGTAATAATTTTGAAAAAGGTGCGAACAAAAGTTTAATTACATAAGTATAATTGCGTCTATGAATCAACAATTTTTCGAGCATAAAAAATGATTTATTAATTTATGAATACATTTGCGATAACAGAGCAAAAATCGTTATTAGTCTACAATCACGGTTTAAAATCTAACTGTTAAAAAAATAGTAAATATTTGCTACATATCTTCGAATTCTGATTCTCTCGATTCCGATATTACCGATAATCGTTTGGATATCATTCCCAACTTTTTATGCAAAAACTCAAACATACCATTTTGGATAAAATTCAATTTCTTGTGCGACTTTGGAATCGATCGCCGCTTTAACTTTTGCTTTTTATTCCAACTATTTTTCCCAATACTTTTTCGTTTAACGGTTTTAGGCTTACTATCGTTCATATTTCCATGACTATCGGTCACAATTTTATCGATTGTTTTCGAACATATTGCAACATTTTTCGTGTCCGACTTATTAACGATTGTTTTGTTTTGGACCACTGGTTGCGAACTTAGTAGCGTTTTGTTACGAATGCGAGCCGAACGCCGAACCACAACATCAATGTCGCAATTAATGTGTTCACTAACAATCGTCGTATTATCAAACGCATAGTTATTATCATTTCTATTGTTTGGTTGAATTTTTCTGTTATTGCGTTTAATAATATTCGGTTTCGAATTATCCGTTTCTAATAATTTATGATTTTCCATATTATTGGTTGATTTTCTTCGTTTAATCGCTTTTGTTTGAACGGTATCGTTCATATCACTATTAATTAACGGTTGATCACGTAAATTGGTCTCAATTTGATGGCTGTTTGATTCGATTAGTCGTTGTTTTGATCGCAATCTTTCACTCAAAACAATATTTAATTTGTTGTCATTACTATAAACACATTTATCATTTTGTTTCATTTTTGCTATAAAATTTTAATTAACGACTAAACGGTAAACCATAAAACTGTTTTTCAAAATAACTATAAATGATATGATTATAGGAAATAAACAAATAGTTTAAACAATGAAACGACAGTTATTGGCGACAAATAAACAAACTTTTGCCGCCAAATCAGTGACCAAACATTTTTGAATAGAGGTGTTTTGATGGGCTTATAATTATTACCGTTTGGCTTACGGTTTTTTTTAAAGTTTTGGAAGTAATATTTGATAGACAACCAATTTGTTAAAAATTAACAAATGTTTTAACTCGCGAACAGGCGTTATGCATAACATACTAACGCGTGTCAAAATCAAAACTTCAACCGAAAACATGGATAAAATGTGCACAACAGTACAGTAAGTTAAAATCACTTGATTTAAGTAGGAATTTTAAATTAGGAAATAGTTTTTAGTAAAAAATATTATAAAATTGGAAATATTAAAAAACTCCAAATTGTAATGTCATATTTTTCATTTTGCCATTTATTAAAAAATTTCCATGACATTCCAAAAGTTGAAATAAAAAGATAGCAGAATTTTTATTATTAATGTATTCAACTTAACACATATAAGTTGGGAGTTCGGACAAATCTGAACGCTAACCGAAGCTACCCGATCCACCAACGCTAATTGAAAATTACACGAATCCACCCTAATGCCAACCGAAAGCTACCAGATTGCTACCCGAAGTTAACTAAACCCAACCAAGCGCGACCCGTATCTATACCAAACGCTACTAGAATACTAACAGAACCTACTCGAACGCTAACCGATATAACGCCGAACCCAAACGGACGCTACCGAGCGTTTAACGTAAGCTACACAAACAAAACCGAAAGCTACATGGATGCCACCCGAACGTAAACAGAAAGCTATTCAAACCCAACCTCCAAATTCAAACGAAATCGAGACCTCGCCGAACATTTTGAACGTTAACAGAACGTTACCCGTACCCTCTTAAACGCTTCCCAAACCCAATGGGACGCTAACCGAATACTCCGGAACAGTACCCGAACGTTACTCGAAAGTTGCTCAAATTAACCAGAACGCTAACCAACCCATCCGATCGATTACCGAAAGCTACACTATCACTCCCAACGATCACTGAAAGATACTCGAACTCACCTGAATGCTAACCAAAAGCTCCTCTAACCTTCCCGAACGCTAAACAAAATATACCCGAACATATTTTGAAAGTTAACAGAATCTTAGTTTTTTACGGAGGACACTCCTAATATCTTTTTTTGAATGTGCTCCACTCTTAGAACTGGATCTAACGATATAGGTGTTGAGTCGGTGGGTGCGCAGGGGAGGCTTTTATATGTTATTGGATTAGTTTTTTCACCCCCATTTTTCATGAGGGGTACCACCATCTCGAAACCACCTGATGTGCACTCTACTCTTCCACCGGGATCTAATGATATAGGTGTCAATGAGGCGCTTATAAATGGTAAGATAGATAAACCAAAAACTTTGAATAATTAAATTTTAAAAAATTATTCAGTTTGGGTATAATTTTAAAAAATTATTCAGTTTGGGTATAATTTTAAAAAATTATTCAGTTTAACAACAAATTATTCACATTTGCAGTGAACATAACTGTTGCAGAGCCA
>JAQIXJ010004254.1:0-11160 GCA_034700185.1 Phthiracarus laevigatus | reverse complement strand
GATCGATTGAGAGATGTTGTACCATCGCTTGGTGGTGATTCAAAATTATCCAAATATGAGACATTGCAAATGGCACAACAATACATTATGGCTCTCAATGAACTTTTGATTGAAGGATAAGCGAAATTAGTGAACATTTTAATTTTCTACCAAAATTATCTCTATTTTTGTATTTTTCATTATTTTATAAAAAATTTTGTAATTTTTGAATTTAATTTGCACTGTATTGTTATATTTATAAAATGTAATTAATCCATCAAAATTGAATACAGTAATTAATAAATTTTATTTTTTTTAACGCTTACAAACATATTATAAATTCTAATATTCTAAGCATATATTTACAAAACCTTTTAAGCTAATTTGTAAAAATACTTTAAAGTTTATATACACCAAATAAAGTAAGAAAAATTTTATCAAATTTAGCTTTCGTTTATTTAAATAAAGCAAATGTTTTTTGTTTCCATAGGTTATGATTTAAATACAATATCTATTTTACAACTCGCCTCAATTATAAAAAATCCATTTTGATTGAAACAACTCTTTAATTTGGTTAATAACAATAGCTATGAATTTATTATTAAATAAGTTATTAAGATAATAAATAAAATTTATAATATTTTAACAGATTATAATGTAGTTTATTCTGTATTGTGATACATATAATATTTAAATAAACTATATAAACATGAATACAGTAATAAACAAAAATTTTAACTCTAACAAACACATTGATTTGCCATATACACTATAAAGAGTTACCGTAATGCTGTATAATTTAATTTGTTAATTTAATTTATTAGGCAGAATGTTTGTGGGAAAGTTTTGACAAACCTAAATAGGGTTATATGATATATAAGTGTTACAAAAACTAATATAAAAATATATTTAAAAAAACTTTTTTGTACCTCATTTATTCCAATTATATTCTGAACCCAATAAAAAATCAAACCATTATACAAATACGGAATTATCTCTTACGTACAGTACGAAAAAAAGACTCGTAAAAATATCAATTGAACACTTGTAAGCGCTTTTGTGCGAAAACTATGAATAAGCAATAGTACAACACCACCGCCGGAGTAATCGTGTAGTAATAATAATGGTTGATAGAATTTTTTAGTCAATGGAATCTAGAAATAGCGCCACTAAAAAATGCTCTAACTATATATTGAAGAAGATATAGAACGAAAAACATAGTGTACATAAATTTATAGCTAATTTCGTATGTTATTTACGCAGAGCCGACCACTTTTACTCTCTCTCCACAGTCACTGTAGTGTTTTTTAGTTTCATACACAAACAAGAACGACACATTCATAAAGAGCTCACTTTTTCATAGGTCTTTGCATATGAATGTCAGATATATACTAGTTTATAGACAACATGGTAAAAAATCTAAATCCCTTTATTAATATATGAACTATGTCAAACCCTTTATATAAGACTGCGAACGTATGGACGGACAGACAGAGATTGTCAAATCCATAAGCTCGCTGTAAAATAAAAATGATGTGAGCGAACATTGGTGGAGCAAAAAACTACTTCTTCGCTCTCAATACAGTTACTGATGGATTTATTTATTGTTTGAAGGGATGTACGAATTCTTTATTTTATGTTTTCGTTGTAGACTTTATAAGCTCCGGTTTTTTACTGATTGAACATCAATTGATGCCATAGTACTGTAATGTACATGAATATAGCCTTAAATAATTTTTCTGACTTTTGCCAGGTATGCTCTTTAAAAATGCGAATTTCGCGGAATGGCTCGCGATAATCATTTCTTTTGTAATCACCGAAGAATCAGTTTTTGAAATCGCTATGGTATAACGAAAAATGCTTTTTAACTTTGACCTTGTGTTTGTAGTGCGAAGAAGTGTTGCTGCAATTGTTATAATATTGCTACTTGTGTTTGAAGCCTTGTACTGTACCATTCATTACTGATTACTGATAGATTTACTACTAGTAGTTTTTTTCTAATGTAATAAATTATAAAATGATTTACGAAGAAAATGTTTTTTCTCCTATTGATGAATCCGAGATGAATTTTTCAGACTTATCTCTGCGGCTAATGTTGTAGTAGCTATCAATGGCAGTCTTAAGGATCAGCCAATGTTAACACATTAGTTGACATCGAAAATTTTTTCGATAATGAAAAAGCAACGAATCGAATATACTGTAGTGTAGTTCTACTGTTGGACCACATCTATACGCGAAAGTTGTCTCATTCTGACATACGCTATACATACAGTAGTTACTGTTTATATGGCAGTCGCACTCCTATTTAACGTTATCTAAACTACACGAACAAGACTATTCCATTACATAGTGGCTAAATTTAGTTAATCAATAGTAGAATCGTCGTAAAATCGCCCAAAGGATGGCAAAATCTTAAACGATTCCCTCTGTTTGATAAATTTTTAAGATGCAATCGACTGCCGCCTTACATCAGGCTTTTCTGACGTCTTGTGCCAAAACGTCTTCATTAGCAGCAAACGTTCACAATTACGGTATTAGGTTCAACGAATTACCATAGGAAGCACACAATGTTACAGCGTGTTTGTTGCCAGAGAAAATTGAATTACAACACCAACCGAAAAAATTGACGTTAAAGAGTAAAATCTCATTAATAAATAAATTGCAATCATTTCATTCATTATGCGTCGAAAAGTTTTGGTCGAAGAAAAAACAAAGTTTAAAAACTCTAAAATAGCGATTGAAAGATTGAGCGTGTATTGTGAGAAGGGGTTAATAAGCATAACTTATGGTTTACTCGCCAGAAATGACAACTTCAATACTGGGACTATGATTATGATTATGAGCGAAAATAGTTTTTGTTCAATAACGCATTTTATCATTTGCATTCTATCGGTGCAACGTTTTTCTTGCTACATCTTCGAGTTGTCATCGTTAGTTAGTTCTGCTTTTTAAAAACTGGTTATCAAAAATAGTTCAAAAACTAGTGAATACGATCAAAGTGTACGGAAAATTTTATACATCGCGAATAAACATTTTTCTCTATTCTCTTCCTTTGCAATTAGCGTTTCAAATCGGATTGAAAGTGAAAGCTAATAATTACCGATACATACTGTTTGGTATTGCGAAAGCGTAAGGTTTATTTTTAACAATCCTTTTTTTGAAAACAAAACATTTCGCAATTTATTTGTCAATGCCGTAATTCGGTGACCGACAGAAAATTAAAGCAAAACCAACTGATGGCTTAAGTTGCGGCAAAAAACATTTGCTATAATATTCATATTTTCCACGAAAAGCCTGGAGCGTGTGTTCAATACAGTAATGATGGCTCGACTTCTTTTTTTGCCACTAAGTCACGGAATATTTATTGAAACGGTGGTGAGTTGAGTGGCAATTCGCGAGTTAACAATTGCCGTTTTTTTGATAATGACTGGGCAACAATTGCATGGATGCAACGAAAAAGTTATATTGCATTATTGGGCGCTATTTCGTGGCCACCAAACAAATTTTTAACACTTACGTGTCTACAATCATCTCCTCATTAACGGTTAAGAATTATTTAAAGAGGAATCCAACAGTTTTGGCTGAATCCGCGCTTTAAAAAAATAATATGCTTGTCTAACATTGATGTTACTTTAATAATAGCGAGTTAGCGTATTTGCGCCCAAATTGTAATAAAAAATTACAATCCTATGATAGACAGATAGTTTTGGGTTTCGGCGTTACTTTAGTCGTGCAAAAGAGTAATAGAATTTCAATGCCCACTTTCGAAAGAAAAGCGCCCAAACAAATGCTATGTCATAACAAAAAACTATTCCAATTTAGATAATTTAAGATTGTTCTGAAAATATTACGGTAACTGTTTTATCATTATCACAAAATTAATGTATTTATTTATGGCTGAAGTGTGATATAAAAACATCTGCATTTACTTTACAATAGCACTTAATAATTTTACTTATCTTATGCTTTTCTTGAGTTATGAAACAAAAATAAAAAACTTTTAGATTAGTTAAATATTTCAAACCGTTTTTGACACACAATTTGTTAATAAATGCAAAGTATAGAAGTACAGAATATAGTTGTAAGTTTAGCGTTTAAGGTTACCAAAATAAAGCAATTTGTTTTGTAAAAGAAAAGTATTAAATCAAACAATATTGAAAAATTATTCATGTTTATTAAGTTCTGAAATATTTTTAAATAAAGGCAATATATTAGTAGTATTTTACTAAAAACATATAAGAGTTCACATAAACACAATCTACACTATTTTTTTGTCGATTATCCACACCGTTCAACAACTTTAAAATTGTTTTTCAAATAAGTAATGAAATATGAAACTACACTGACGAATACCATAGACTCAATTTCTATTGTGTAACTAATTTTATTACACAATATATTGATCCATAACTAAAACCATAAGAGTCTTAACATTTTATAACGAGATCGGTCTCACTTCTGACAGTCGATAACACGCCTAACATCACAGCTAAGGTGTCAAGATGTTTATTAAAGCAAACTTGCTTTTGTTCAAATTTTGTTTTCTTTTTTTTCGGCAAATTATTGTTAGCTGAAAATTTCATTTATTAAAAGTTCAATGGGAAATAAATTTAGTTCAACGACCAGACGACCTTGATATGGGGCCAATCGACATACGTATTGATTTGGTTTTCGAGAAGAAAATTTATATATAATTGCTGTGCGTTTGGTTTACGATGGACACACGGGTACCCAATTAGCTAAACCACCCTTTCTATGTAAACATTTGAATATTTAAATTACGTTTAATCCTGAACATAACCAATATGTTTAGCAAACCGATTTAGTGCAATACGTGCATAATTGTTAGTCCGGCGCACTGTTTGAAGATTGTTATTATTAAGTTAGATAAAGCTCATGTTGTTCACCTTAGCTCATACTCAGGAAATAATTATTGTCAACTTTGTTGGTGGCCCTCACTATATCGCTATACGAAGCACTACTGGCACAGGTACTACACTACTCCTACACACAGAGAAAAGTTAGAACTCACGAGTTAGGATCAAAATTACTACATCCAATTCGTCTTTTGTTTAAGGCTTTCTTTTATGCGCAGATAGTGAAGCTTATGATTAACAAAATAGATGGGTTGCTAACTTTTACTAAAAGATAATTCCAGTACTAATAGTGCAAGTTTATTGCTTTTCATCACTAATTATTTGTAAACATTTGAGTTTTGCTTTTAGGATTGACGGTAAGCTTTACCCAAAGTTTATTATATTCATTATCCGCTCTTTGATGTATTGTTTATGACTTTCCATAGATTTTATAGAGGCAATAATCGTGCCCCAGTATTGTCTTTTAAAATACCAGTAAATAAAGTCATTACTACTTTTAACCATTTTTAAACATCGAAGAAAGGATATAAAATCACCCGAATTTTATAAAATAAATCGGCTAAAAAAGAGTTACCACTTTTTGTTGTTACCCTATATTTTTTATTTATAATTAAATAAAAATTATTGTAAGCATTAAAAAATTTTTAATAAAAAACTAAATTAAAAATCTAATAATTAAGTGCTTTTACTTATTTTTAAATTTATATATATATTTGTATATGATTATATTTAAGTATTAATTTATTATAGATAAAAATGATTAGAAAATAGATAAAAAATACTGGGTTTTCGGCTCGATTTATCATTTGTCTATTGTCAAAGGTGAATAATTTATCTCAAACATTTGAAAACATGCCTTCCAGCTATGGATAGGAAAGGGTTCGAAACACTTTCTCTAATCATTCATTCATCCATTTTATCAAAAACGGAAAACTGTCAAATCGTTTTCTGTGGTCCGAAAACACTAAAGTTCTATCTCATGAATAATCAATGAAAAACAACTTAAAATACTTATTGTTGTATATTGTGAAATAATTTTTTGTTTTTAAAAATTTAAAATTAATTCTTCTTACGAAATTTAATTACTAAAATATCAGTTAAGCGTTATATCAGTTAAGTTATAATTATTTGTATATTAAGCGTTAAATATAAGAATCATTGCTGCATAATAAAAATTAATATGATTGATGTGTTTTTGAAATCGTAATGTCCGATAGTTCATCGCAATATTAGGAAATTGTACCAAACATTTGTTTACTGAAAATTTTAATAATAACGTCCGACTTGGGATTACATTGCAATGGGAGATAAAAATAAAAGAATCAACTAGTTTTTAATTGCTTATTAAACTTGTTATTTAAACAACGAGAAAACAAACAAAACAAAAAATATAAGCTTTTAGTAAAATTTTCAATTATAGTTATTTAAGCATATGATTGAATTGGGTCGCGTTTCTTCGTAAATCTATACTATAATTGCTATGTTTTGCGTTTGAATCGTAATGGTTACAGATTAACTCGCATTAGATCTCATGTAACAGCGGTAATAAAAGAATGAATTCGGAGCTGCATTACTATTTACGATTATGAATCTTAAAAATGAGAGCTTATCGATTTGGCTTTATCCCGTGTGCGCTTCCTTCCGTTCCCTCGGGAAATAGTGCCTTCAATGTCTAACAAACCATAAATTTGATTTACTATTGTATAAATTAAGTATATATATATATATATATGTTAGCGTAAACTTTAGTTGTTTTCTTTATTATTCTTGAAAGATTTAAATTTTATTGATTAAAAATTGATTAATTTTTTTATTTTTTGCAACTTCTTTTCTAAACTTCAAAATATTTTTACCTAAAATAGTTGTTAAATTTTTATTTACCATCATTTATCATATTTAAGAAACGATGCTTTAAAAAAAGTTAACATGTTTGCAGAAAAAGCGAGCATTCCAGTGATAATACCATTAATACTTGCATTGAAAAAAAGTTGTCCGCACTGTAGGGCTCACATCGGCAACACTTATGATCTCCGCGTGATTCTTATATCAGTGCATTGTGCGAAGTTAATTTGACCATTTAATAGATTTACTATTACTCAACAGAGATGCACAATAAAGGAAACGCAGTCGGAAAAATTGTTTTCGGTTTGTTGAATGCTAGAAGTTTAATGCCGTAATGCAGTAATGTAGGCCAAACGTATTATTTTCACTCCGTTTAAAAAATAGAATTTTTTCTCCTATTTGGTCAAAAGGTTTTTTTTAAACTCACATTGGAAAGCAAAGCGAGACAATGTCGGCTCGTTTGTGCGTCTTGTTTTTTTGTCCGCAGTTTAACTATAATTAAACTTTGATTCTAGAATTCTGACCCTAAAAGTTTTTTATCAAACTTAGACTTATAAGCTTAAGATATAATGAGAAAACAGAACGAGCGATCGACTAGAAATCGAGATACAAGTGAATTGTATAAATTGGCGTTAAAATATGTAATTGAATTTTGTTTATAATCCATATTTATTTTATAAAATTTCAATAGTTAAAAAACTATACTAAATTCACTGTAAATGTTTGACAAATAAAATAATTTATTTGTATTGATTTCTATAATAATGAACTTAAAGTAAATAATTCGTAGCAAAATTAAGCTAACTTAATTTTACTTTCATATGGCATTTAAAATCTGTAGAAATAAAACAATTCATTGATAAATTAACGGCGGATGGATTTACCTTATTATTAGTTTACCGTAACGCCAGTAAAAGCCAAAGGTTGTGGTTGTTCTACTGAAAAAAAGTATGAGTTATATTTTTACGTTAATAGTTGGCGCTACATTCTAAATAAAATTGCATAAATAAAATCGTTATCATAATTCTTATTTGAACTGTTGTGCCATCTATTACTGTAAAAACAAAATATTTATTGCAGAATTCTAAAGTGATTCGATTGAAATTTATGAAAAATTGAACACTTTTTTACTTTATTGTTTGTGATAATTGTTAAATTTAAAAACCAAAAACTCTACCTTAATTACTAAAAATAGTGAAGCGCTGCGTGCGTTGAGTATATTATCGATTTTCGGTTTTAGTTATACCACACTACAATTTACCTCACTTTTAACGACATGTACAGTAGCGTGAGGGCTAAGAATTTTTCAAAAATCTAAAATTTATTGATTTACATTAGACTAGTAAATTTCTAAAAGTGTAACATCAGCAACGATGTATTAAGTCCGACATAAAATCCAAACAATCGATGCTTAATCAGTAGAGATCGGAAAATGTGGACAAAATTTTGGACATTTTGGAGGACACATTTTATATGATTATGGAGACAAAAATGGGGACACAAAAATCTTTAGGAATATTAATTTACAAATTTAAAAATAAATTAAACTGAAATAAAAAATAAATAAATTTTTTTTGACTTAGTCGTTATTTTCTTTCATGCATTAAGTGTTTATAGTCTGAAAATGCACAGCGGAACAATATTCCTTTAAGTCTTGTATTGATATGCATTCTCTTATAAAATTCTTATAATGTCTTAAAGAAGACATTTTAAATTTAAAACTTGAGTTATTTATGTTAAACTTCAAAAGAGAGTATAATGGGGACAATTTTTACATTTTTTCAATTTTGGGGGCATACCCCCCAAATGGGGACAGTTTTGTCTTTTTGGGGGTATTGGGGACAAATGGGGTCAATGTCCCCACTTTCCGATCTCTATTAATCAGATTAGAACGTGATTGATTCCAACTTATAAATGCTTTATAATCATTCAAATAAAATTGATTTTGCTGTTCACCATGAAATGTAATCTCATGAAACCGTTAACAGGTAACACCGCTGGATATAGTATATTTTAGTATTATAGGGGACGGTAGCGGACAGCATGGTCTAAGAATATTATATATTACAAGATGAGATATAATTTATTTAATAACATCTCATTTTTAAGCTGATTTAGAAACCCAAATTTTTAACTATTATTTCTATGATTTTGGCATTTTTTCGCATATATTTTTCTTGTAATATTAAAAACGCTAATTTCTTAAATTTTCATGATTGAACCAAAAAAGCACAAATCGCTGGTAACCTTAAATATTCAAACTTAGATGAATAGGTTGGATTAATACATCCTTATCCTTACATATAAATTTTTAGTGGTTTACTTAATATAGTTTCGTTAAGCAGACCGATTTGCATATGCGCATCGTAGCTATTTTACGTAACGCCGTTTGCTATATAACTTTATAGCAGCTTATAAGCAAACGTAATATTACAATTGCAGTCTATTCTACTATGTGGCAGCATATTCAATACAAAGTGATTAACTTAAAAAATAGTTGCATTATTTTATAACTAACGATGCGAAAATAGTTAGAAAAAAGAATGCAAAATAGTTTATTATTAGTTAGAAATAATCGGTCAAATAGTTAGAAAAAAGTTAGAAAAAATCTATTGAATTTACTTCAGAAATTTTCAAAAACTGTATGGCATGCAGACTATACTGATTTCAACGTCAATATTTTGTGCCTAAAACTTTTTCGAAAAATTTTTAAAATATTTTTTAAATGAAACCATGAAAACATAACCCTTCCCAAAACTTATCGGATTTGAGCTACAATTTTTCCCATTCTAACTCGAATTTGTCCAATTTAAAAAAAATTGAATTAGTTAGAAATAAAATGAAATAATGAGTTTATTAATTTTAATTTCGTTGTTCGAACACATTGTTAATAACGCGTAAGCCTTCGAAACGTCTAATTTAATATCACGATTTGTGATTATCATCGTTGTGAAACAGTTGAAAACGTAAGAAAAATTTATTAACAGAGTGAAAACAAGTTTCACGGCTATTCTCTATTTGCAAAGTTCTACTTTGAATACAAAAACCCTGTATAACTCACTAAATTTTATGGAATATTTTCGGCGAAAGACCTAAAAATAGTTGAATATAAAAACTAATCCAATTTGAATAACAATTTCCCATAAACATTAAAATATTTAAAAAATATTTTATATTTTTTAAGTCCAAAATATGTATTTCTATTGATTTATAAAGTCTACAAAACAACATGTTTTTAAGAGTAATATCCAAAAAATATTTTCTCAGAAAAATCCCAGTAACCGATAAAAAATTATTATATTTAATTATCCGTGCCATAGTAATAAACATTGATTTGTTTATTTTATAAATCATAGCACAATTCAAAATAGCATAGTTTTGAGATATTATTTATTTATTGCTATTTACTATTAACTATATCGATATAAAATCTGCCAAACTTTGGCAGGTTTCTGTAAAAAAGTTATAAATAGAAAAGCTTCTAGTATTTCACGGGAATATTCAAAATGGCAAAATAAAATGTCATATCAAAATCCTATTGAGTACAACGATGTTTAATCTTGCCATTTGTTAAAAGTCCCATAAATATTTACTTAAATACATGAAAAAATTAGTAACAATTAAATTTCTGCTTTATTTAAAATTTAAAATGTTGTTACTATTTATACTAATCTTATTAATGCACATGATTTTGAATTGTATTTGCAAAATTCAAGTATACAAAAATGAGTTAACATAATATGTGAAAACTTTAGACATTGGTATAGCAGAAAGAAAATTTTTTCTGAAGCAAAATAATAGCATTGTGAGCAAAACATTATCCGATGATTTTACCAAAATTTTTGGTGGCAAATGGAACGCTATAGTTGGTGTTAAAGGTAAACATTGATTTTTTATATGACTGCAAAACTCAGACATAAGGATATGAATAATTTTGCCGTTTGTCCGTCTTTCTTAATTTTTGTATTCTATTATTATAAAGGAATTTTTTATAACAAACGATTTAAAACTTTTTTTAGGGATTTTCTGTTATATCTTTACAAAAAGATATTTGATTCATAAAGAATTTAAATATAATAAATAAATTAAGCCATCAAAGAGCCTTCGAACATATTTTAAAAGAAAATTGGCACAAAAGAGTCTATAAAATAAAAGTTTCAATCAATAATAACCAGATAAGATGCTTATCAGTAAAAATATGAAATAAAATAGAAAAGATTTTAGAATCTACATGCGAAAAAGTAAAATATAGATAACATTAAGTTTTAACACTATTGCTTTTTTTACCCCAATAATAATAATTAAAAGTCTTAACTATAATTAAAATGAACTTTGAATATAATATATTATATCGGAAGATATAATCGATAGCATAATGCCATTAGCATACATCATCACAGGGATCCACTTTTTTGCAAAATGGGAAAAAGCGCACACTTTTTAACGGTAGGCGTGTGTCTAG
>JAQIXJ010004253.1:0-11160 GCA_034700185.1 Phthiracarus laevigatus | reverse complement strand
ATCATATTCTCGATAAACAGATACCATTTGTTATTTGGAATGTCGTAAGAAACACAGTATTCGGGTTCGTTTCCATTACTTTTTCGAAATTGGTACTCTATTTTGTCCGTATTTCCAGTAACAACGGTTTGAAATCTAACCCAACATGTTTTTGGAAGGTATTCAACTGTTGCGGTAACTCTGGATAAAGACGATTCAGTTAAGGAAATAGGAAGTGGTTGGCGTGAGCTTATAGCTGTCACATCCGATTGAACTGATGGTTCGATAAATTCTGTTCGACCAGATTGTAATGTTTGCGTTTCTGTTTGATTCATTCGTTTAGCGACACCAACATTGCTTACAGTTGTATCATCTAAAGATGATGGTCTGTTTAAATCATCTGATGGCTCGACATTCGTACCTGAAGATTCTTGAACTTCTAGACTTTCATCTACTATACAAACGGGTTGATTCGATGGTTGAGCACAACCGCTATACGGAACAACGAAAGTTGTATTATCATCAGCTAATCTTATATTCAAAGTCCAATCTCTTTTGCTTTGATAATACTGCACATATTCGATGCCATCGTTCCAATCCATAAAACTGATACGACTCTTAAATTTAGTTTCATTCGATGGCAACTGTAGATATGCGATTCGAGTTACGGTTTCCTTCCAAAGCCTATCCATATGCAACAACCAAACCGCTGTCAAATCATTTGATTGTATTGCGCTCAAGAATATTATGGGATGCCTTATTTTGCTTAAATAGGATGCAAACTTTTCACCTATTAATTCATACAATGTAGTCGTAACATTCAGAAATCTTGACGCACCGATAAAAAGTTTAAACTCTCCCTCAATCACTATTACTGTTCCATCGAGAAATAGTGTGCGATTAGTTTGCGCTTTTTCTAATCCATAATAATCATCCATTAATAGTCTACCATTTTCGTGGAGAAATAAAGCGAAGTAAAGTACGCTTGCGATGTTTGGATCAAATTCGAATCGCTCACTAAATCCAAACTTTTTTGGTTCATTGCCGAAACACCACCATATTCGTTGTCCGATCTGAGCATTACTTTTCTGTTCGATATACATGCAACACTTCAACGATCCTTCGTGTAAAAATGGTATCACCGAATGAACTGTACGATAATGTTTATATATTCCCTTTACGAAATTCATACTTACAATTTGAATGACTCTTAAGACGTTATCGTTTGGGCACATCAGATACATTCCGATATCATTAACCGTATTTTGAAAACCTTTTGCTCCAAATTCAATGATGAATTGATCGATATATAAATACCACAATGGATTGTCAGAATCAACACAACAGCCTGCGTCTTGTTTTATAAACTGGTATTCAAACTTATATTCATTTGATATCAAACAACTCACAAATTGTCTCACAAAACATGATTTAGCGTATGATCTTTTACCAATTAACTGTTCTTGTGATGGCTTCGTATACTTTGATCGTTCAATCGTTGTGGTTGTGAATGATTTTTTTGTTACTCTTTCTTTGATGTCATGATATTTCTTCCGACTAATCAATACGTCACTCTTTATTTGACTTAAGTTTGTATTATATTCGCGATTCAATCCATTATATTCATTGATTATCGATTCAATGTTAGTTACGAATGGTGTTTCAATTATTTTCAAATTTAATTCATTTAACGCATTCATATGATCACAGCACAAACTTTTCGCTTTTTTGTAGAAAACCAATACCTTTTTAAGAGCCTTCCTCAGTACAAACCTTCGCATGATTGAAACCATTTCAATATTCTCCAATTTTTTAATGTCTTCGCTAATAAATACAATTATGTTATTAATTGCATCGATTTTATCCATTAATGTGATGGACAGCAACTCTGTTGTATATATTGTTTCATCTTTTTTAATATGCAATATCTGTTTATTTGCGAAATCATCGATTGCCGTAACAACAGCTTCTTCTATTCTTTGATAAAACATGACATAAGCGGAATTAAGATTATTATAAAATTTTGGAAAATCTAAATTTTCAGCCATCGTTACAGTATTGTCATTAAATTCAATCCAATTATTTTCATGTCTTCTAGTTGTGACGAAATGTCCATTTTCGATGTCATCACCAAAATGAGATATAAGAGCAAACAATTGAAAATACGAATCTTTCAGTAATAGATATTGATTGATAACTATATTACTACTTTTGTTTGAATTATCATTGTTAAATAAATTTAAGTGAATCACAAATATTTGTGGCAAATGGGAATAACTTGTTGTTCTTTGCATTTGTTGGCCGCAATGTTCACAAATATATTCGGAAACATCCAATGTTTGAGGAAGTTGTGAAATATCTAAACAATTCTGGACACTAGTGAACAGATCAGATGAGTTGACAAAACGTATATCAATAGAACTGATCCAAAATGTTTCCCATCTATTGTTGACGTGTTTTTCTTCACCATTACATTCAATCTTATAATGATATAATCCAGCAAACAAATCAATTAAATTTGGTTTCTTTTGAAATGCATTCCGATAGATAGTCCATGCGTTTTCAGCTGTTTGTACATTCAAAAGGTTTGGCTGCACAACCATACCATTATCTTCTGTCAATAAATGGTTCAACAGAGTGCAATAAAACTCTTTGCAATCGTTTTCTTTTTCCACTGGAAATAGATCTCTATTGTTTTCCATACTAAGTAATGCTTCTCTGAAACTTTCCAGCCAATTACTCGCATTTTTATTGGCAAACATTTCTAAAAACATGTTCGAGAGTCCGTAATGAAGTGGTAGTGAATCTTCAAGCGCATAATCAATGGTATAGTTATAGAATAGATCACAACTATACAAAGCTTGTATCACCGCATTCATGAATGAAGTGTTGTCCATATTTATTAGTCCAGTATATCCTCTTTTCGCCATTTTTCTGTCTTCGTTGAGATGTTTTATTGTATCCAATATTAACTCAAATTTAAAAATGATTATAAAAAGGTTTATCATATGATAGGAGTTGTGTAATAAATTAATAATATAAAAAAATAATTTTTCGTGTCTCTCTCTCTCTCTCTCTCCCTCTCTCAAAATTTTTAGAAAATACTTATATTGTTTTTAATAGATAGCATTCTTGTAAAAACCCCTATAATCTCATTTAAATTATAGTGCTGTTCCTTTCATTGTTAATTTAATTATAATCTTATTGCAAATTTGGTTTCCAATATTTTTCTTTAATTCATAAATTTTTAATCATAAATTCATGATTTATTCAGCTAATAGTTCACAACTTCAAACTCTATTAATCTTTATTGATTAGCAATTGTTAAAATTTCTATTTATTAGTAACATATTATGACTATAACTATAATAACTAATAGTATATCTAATTACGTTTTAAGGTCATTGTAATCCGTTAAAGCTCATCATTCAAGTTAAACAATAATATTTTCAATTAGTATTTTAAATTATTTCTAACCAGTCTCCTAAGTCTCATTCAGTCTCATCAGAAATAAAGCGTTGTAATACTATAGTCGATCAATAATTATTTTTTAATTTCCGTTATTACTATCAAAACTATTACAATGGCTTCACAGGATTCAGTTAATTTGGTAAACGTAAGCGAAAATGGAAATCGGAAGCGAAAATTGGTGAGCGATGACAGTGATAGTTCGTCATCTACTGTTACAATAACTGATCAAGAAAATAGCAGATTAGATGACTTTAAACCAGACCAATCAAGTTTGGATCTAAATAAAACTGGAGTCGTGATTTTCTTCAGTTCAATCATCATTTCATGGGTGGTTACTCTGCCATTTTTAATTTGGTATTGGATAGAATGGCTGTCAAGCTAGTAGTTTGAAACAATAATCGTTTTAGAAAAATAAGCTTTTTATGATATGATTTCGTTTTTACTGCAACCAAATGACTTTTAATCATTATTTTAATTATATACATTTTGATTCGGTTTTCTTACAATGATTAATGATTAGATATTTGTTTTCTTAATTACAATACGATTTAATAATAAATGTTTCATTGTTTTTTAAAAAAATGGTTTGTATGAAATCAATACGTAATAATTTTTTTTGTATTGAATTCTTTATTTCAATAATTTGCATCTTATTACGACAAACACTGTTTAATGAATCCAAGTTTTTATAAGAAATAGTTTTTAACTCAAAACAAGATCGATACGGTATAATATACGACTTTGTAAATTATGTTCAGTTAGTAAATGGTTGCTCGCTTACTTTGTTAGCTCCGAACCATTATTTTAAATTACAGTATAATTTATATTATAAGTAAGGGACGGACATGTTGGTTATAACCGAACATGTTTTAAGTCGTTAAAATTCGGTTTCAATATATATTAACAACTAATTACCAAAAACAAAGCTTTATAGTTTTTATAACTGAAAATTCACTAGTCAACCGAAAAAACCAAATTAAGAGTTATCAACCGAAATTCACAAATCTATCCATATAAATCATTTGAAATACAGTTTGATAGGAAAATAAGAAAGAAAAACTTTAAAAATTCAGAACACAATTTTTGATTAAGAATGGAAAATTCGTTGCACGACTTTAGTTTATTTAGTGTTTTTCTTTTAATTCATTTAGAGGTTGAGCGTTCATTTTCAATATATAGAAGTTTCTAAGAGAAAATACTCACGCCGTCAACTTTGGACATGGAAAATTGTGAAATATATAGTGCGATTAAATAGAACTCTTTTTATTAATTAAAAATGTCAACCGACTTTACCGATTTTAAAGCATTTCGTCAACCGGTAACCGACTGAGTTTTAAATTTTTTCAAACGGAAAAGTACAACTCCACTTCCAGACAAAGCACATCCACTAAGCGATAGGTCTGGATTGTAAATCCAGACAAAGCGCATGCTATCAGTATCGCCAAAAAGCCAATGATCGAGTTTTATTCGTGCAATAATTTATTTGACATTTGTTTTAGTTATTTAGACCATTATTGTACCATTGCTAGGCCAATCAATAGTAGAACTAACGCTAACCATTGAAATGAATACAATTTTTTGTTCAGTACGATCCCAAAGAATATAGCGGTTGTAAGTATTTTGAGCTGATATTTCACTTGACTGGTAGCTGCGTCTAAATGCGTTGCACCCAAACATATTAAATTATTCTGTATGTAATAGACTATCGCAGGAATAGCCACTTTTATCCACCTATTGGATTATCGATTATATTATTTTTAATCGATAATATTAGTTTCCGAGTGCTGCCTACTAATTAGTAGAATATATTGACATAAACTTTATTAACATAAGAAATCGTTTGAAATCTCTTAATTAATTTAAAGAACTTAATTAAATCCCTTAATTAATATAACAGATTTACCGTCTGTATTTTTTACATAATTTAAAATTTTAAAGGTGGAAAGCAAAACTGAACCAACTCTTTAATTTAAAGTTCATCAAACTTTCATCCAAATATTCGTAAAACTAAGTAGTCTTGTGATCTCTTGTTTAGAAAATTTATAACTTTTCTCTAAGTTTTCATATTTTAGAAGAGCGAATAATTCTCCTTTAACTGGAAATTATTTTTAATAATCATAAATATTTTATTTAATTAAATAATTTCCAATTTAGCAAAATATAGATGATATTTACTGAACTAAAATGTTCTCCGACAATATTAATCATTGCAAAGTGCGGACATTTGTTGTAAATTTTGTGTTTATTAATGAACTAATAATACTATCTACGAATATTGCAAAGTAGTAAGTATACTGATGAATGTATCCAATAGTTACATGATTCACTAAATGTATCCACTTAAGGTTAAAATTATTGAATAAATATATACTTTTAATCATTGAACATCGATTGTTTGCAACCTTTATAACATATTACACAAAAATCATTTATTGATCAACTAATATTCTGTTTAACAATCGAGCAAACAGTGCAAATTTATTCCAATGTCTACATCAGATTCCGATACCTCCACATATGAAACTGATCTCGAAAACGAGGCTGAAAATGAAAATATATCGTCCGTTAGTGAAACAAAACGTCGGAAATTAACAATTAAAGATAATGATTCGAGTTCGAATATTAATGAAACGGAAAGCGATGAAAGAGATGATTCAACGCGAGATAGTGAACCGCAAGCGGGAACTTCTGGTACATCGAAATCAAATATTGGTAATAAAAATGAAGACTCTTCTACAACAACTCCTACTTCTACAACAACTACTTCGTCATCGGACTCGGAGTTTGCTATAGAGGAATATATGAATCGTGGCTCAGGCACTCCCGCAAAACTATCTTCAGATTTAGGTTTTAAAATTCAAAATACCAAAAGCTCTATTCGTGGGCCAAATAGTTCTTTTACCGAGAAAAATGTTTTTAAAGTTAAATATAGTAACCTTATAGAAGATGGCAGTAAGATTACATATCAACAACAAAAGTATAAAATCAAAATTACTAAAAAAAGTTTGAAAGATTCGGAGGTTTCAATATTCGATAAAAAAGATGAGGATTCGGAATCGGAACCAGAATAGCCAATTAACTAATTGATAAAATCCACTATAAAATACGTGTGTTATAAAGAATTTAATGCGATCATCGCGTTCAATGTCAATATAAACGCTTATGAAGAAAAGTTTTAGTTCAAAAAAAGTATTTATTGACGATGGCATTCCTTAACCGCTAATTTTTTATTAATGTTTTTATTACATACATTTGGATCGATTAGTTTTTTTCATACAATTTCAATCAATTAATAATTTTATTCACATATTTTCTTAAATAAATACTTTTATTTGGTTTATTGTTTTGGTAATATTATTAATGTGTAATTAAATGGTTTTTAATAAATTCATATTTAAAATCTTGTGTTATGTCAATTTAAATCTAACTACAATTATAACGCACGCGGTTTAATGAAAAAAGTTTTGGCATATATTTTTTACAGAAAATTAACAAATATGATGGATTCAAAAACAAGTGATTTCATAAATGTAGTTTAATACAAAAACAGACATTTTTAAAATCATGAACTCATATATTTCATTCACTCGAAAACACTTTTTAATGTTTTTCTATAACTGGCGTATTAAACTAATCCGATTGACATCGTTGGCTGAAAGAACAAAACAAATAAGTTTTAAAATAATAACATTTTATTTCAAAATGTGGATTTTTGACTCCAGTCATCTAAATTCAATTTTTCGTACTGTGACATATAATTTGGCCTAAAACAAAACAATAACTAATAATGAAAAGTTCTAAATGATAGAAATGACTCAATAAATTTATGTTCACCTATTTCTCAAATTTAGTTACTTAAATTTTTTCGTTTTGTTCATTACGCATCGTTTATAAAGAGCTCTTTACGATAACGTTTTAAATCATTTATTTTGGTTCTTTCGATTTTTAAATTTAATTTAAAATAATTTAAATAATCTAATTTCAATGGATTCTGTTGATTCAGAAAGTTCAAGCGATACCATAATAATCATTTCAAAGGAAACAGAAGAAGATTACGATAAAAGCTTAGAAGAAGATGACGATAAAAGCGATACCATAATAATCATTTCAAAGGAAGCAGAAGAAGATGACGATAAAAGCTTATCCGACGATAATGTCCTGAAAAGAAAATTACAGACTGACGAACCATCTTCGGGTACAGATTCGGATGACAAAGTATGCGAAAAAATTCCGAGATCAGATAATTATGATGATAAAGATGGTTCACCAAAAGGAAACGAACCGCAAGCTGGACCCTCAGGAACATCGACATCAAATATGGATGATAAAAACTTGCAACCGATTGCAGATCAAAAAGACGACGACACTTCGTCTGACGTTACTACACAATCATCGTCAGGTTCATGTTCAGGTTCAGATTGTGCCTCACTTGACGCCAAAGCCCAAGACTTAGTAGAGAGGGTTGACGTGTTGGCGCACCAAAATGTGGACTTTAAGAAAACGATGTCTGAACTCTCCGCGGATATAGACTTTATAAAAGAACATTTATATGGAAATAGGCCATGTACTAGTGGTGAAACTGATTCTAATATTGTTTCTGAACCATCAGACGTAGAAAGTAATAAAGCAGATGCGGATTCGGATCAGTCGCAGTCTAGTAGCCAACAACCAATTGATGCCGCTATCGCTGATAATGCTAATGTAGTCGTGGACACGCTTTATGGGGAGAACAATAAGTGCGATCATTGCGATGAATCTAATTTTAAATCTGCCGATGCACTGAAGAAGCATCTCAAAGATGTTCATGATATCGATAAAGAATAGCTGCCACCACGCGTTGTTTTTTTATACTGACCATGATTTTATTTGACAGTCAAATTTTTAACCATTGTTTTTAGTATATACATCTCCAATATGTGATGTTTTTTAATCATTTAAAATACTTATTGTTCTATGATTTTGTTTTATAAAATGATTTTGTAGTGCGATCATTTTGAAAAACATTTTTTGCTAATTAGTAGCTCATTTGTGAATCTAAATTATTATTTATTTCAATTATGACCCAATAAAATCTTATGTTCATTTTCTACATTAAATTTTTAGGTACGATATAATGTGATTTAAAGGAGACATTGATTCGTTCTACAATGAATTTATTTTATTCCAACATTATTTTTAGTATCAAAGAGTTTTTCAAACATTTTGTAATTTTGTTGTTTTAATTACCGTATTTTAGCAACTACAGCCCGCGGGCTATACAATAAAAAAAGATAAGTTCTTTTTAAATTATGTAGTGCGGGTAATACATGAGGTGCGGGTAATACAAAGAAAGTCAAACGTATTTTGTCAATTTTAAAGTAAATTTATTTTATCTAAAACAATTATTATTGTTATTAAATTGAACATTTAGTTAAAAACTATCAAAATCTTCATCTGATTCTATATTGAATGCTTCATTAAATGAATGGCAATGACCTGTAATTGCTGCAGTTTTCAATAGTAATTACCGGTAAAGTTGCTCTAACGATATATATAACATATTATTATTAAGAAAAATATTATTTATAGTTTATAATCACTTTTAAAACATGTTTTTTATAAAAGTCTTTTTATAATTAAATTTTCATTATTTGATTAAGAATAAACTTTAAAAATTATCCATTTAAAAATATGAAGAATTGATCAAAAATTCACAATGATTTGATAGCTAGAATGGACTAAACATTACTAGAAAATGGAAATACGCAAAAAATGGGAATTTTTCATTTTAAATATTGGCTTTAATCTCAAATTTAATTAATTCCAATAATTCAAAATAAAATTTGCAAACATATTTTCATGAAAAATTTTTGAAAACCTGTTCTGAGAACTTCTGACCTTAAATACGACAAAAAATATGTACTCAAAATATTACTAATGTATTGCTGGTGAAAATATGTACAGTACTATAAGTCAGGGGTTATCAACCTTTTCTTTAGGCGACCCAAAATTTCGAAAAAATTCCATAATTTTAAATCTTTACTTTTAAAAATTAATGAGAATGATATGCGTGCATTATAGTACAATTTATCAATATTTTGAACAATATTCAACAGTACTATTAGCAAACCATTTTCAACGTTTAATTTGGTCTATATTTCGATTATAAATGTGTTTAATTAGATGAGATGCCATAATAGATGTGTCAACTTTATGTGGCGACCCATAACTAATGTTAATTTCAAAAAAGGCTGCGACCCAAGTATTTAATTCAACGGCCCTCTTTTAGGTCGTGACCCATAGTTTGAGAACCTCTGCTATAAGTCAATGAATACTATATTTTAAGAGTTGGCTGATATAATATTGGAACCAAACTCGTGATGAAATAATTAAGTTGATTTTATGACGCTTTTATTTATAAACGCATATTCTGAGTGATCAATCAATTTAATCAAAACTGAAGTTCAATTTTCATTAATCATCAAAATGTTTTCTTATTGTCATTCATGGAAAACATTTATAACGATCAATAACTGAAGCGATGGATTATGATTCCGATTCAGCCTATACTGACGACGAACAGCTAATCATATCAAACACCAATTTCACTGAAAATAAGGAATCAAATTTGGTACTCATTGATTTAGATTCGACTTTTACCGAAGATGAGGGCCATAATTCGAATAATGATGATGTCCTGTATACAAAGGATATGTCGAATTACAGCAATGATACTCCAAACTCTAATAATGGTAAACCGAATTATGATGAGAATTCGAATTACAATATTTTTAAGCCGAAAAAGAATGGTGATTCGAATTCGAATACTGACAAACCCAATGCTAATTACAATCCTAATTACGATACCAAGAAAAAGAATAAGCAACACTTAATGTTGGATTCAAATTATACTCAAAACAAAAAAATAGTAACGATGAATACTTCCAACGCATCCAATAATAGCTACGATTCATCATTTTCCTATTTTGGCGAAAACGATCAAATTATATATTCAACCGATGAAAGCGATATAAAAACGGACACAATATGCGAAGAAGTTGAAACTGAAACAATCGGTAATACGGTTAAACCGAAGCGAAAAATGTTGACGTGTGAAAAATGCAAACCAAACAGATATTTCGCGTTACAAAAAACACTCGCGAAGCACATCGAAGTAATCCACGGAAACGTTAATTTTTATTTGTGCGGTAAGTGTTTCAAACATTTTCAAACTCAAAAACAGAAAATGATTCACGAAAGGCTGTATTATATGCATTATATCGATTAATGATGAATACAGTGAAGAAATGGAAGTGAAGTAAATGTTTAACGAATGATAATGAGTGATTGTTACATAATTTTTTATATTTTATTGCAAAATTTGTTTTTAATTTTGTTTTTTATATTTGTTTTAAACTTCGTTTTATATTGAATTAAACTTGAAATTGGTTTTACATAATATATTTTTGAAAGTAAATTAAGTTGTTAATCATTCTTAAAGAAAAACCAATGAATTAAATGTAAACCAAAAATCTATATTTTATTGAATATTGAAATATTTATATGTGAACGTAATCTTATTCCTGTTAAACATTAGATATAAAAAAAGCATGAAAATTATTCTAACTTTACTAGAAATTAAACAAAAAATCAATGAACTAATGATGATAAATAATTGTGATCGGATTTATCGAACTCATTGAATTCATAAGACATGCGTTCAGTCCAGAA
>JAQIXJ010004252.1:0-11161 GCA_034700185.1 Phthiracarus laevigatus | reverse complement strand
GGGGGCTGTCGATAACGACTGCAATTCCCGTATAGTATGAACAGAAATTACTCGGAGTTTTTTCCGCACTATACGGGGGCTGTCGATAACGACTGCAATTCCCGTATAGTATGAACAGAAATTACTCGGAGTTTTTTCCGCACTATACGGGCGCTGTCGATGTCGACTGCAATTCCCGTATAGTTTGGAAAGTCAGGACTAAGGTTTTCAAATTACTCGGACTTTTTTCCTCTCTATACGGGCGCTGCCGGTTAGGACTGCGATGCCCGTATAGATTGGAGGGACAGAAATTGTTTCACTTTTTTAAATAAAAGTCGAGCTTATAAAATTTTACCTTTTAATAATACTGAAAAACTGTTAATGTTTGATTTTGGGCTCTGCACTCTTATTTATACGCAGTTAGAACGGACTCAGTGTGGACTCACTGACCCATTTTCTAACTCATTTCAGCCAATCATAGAAAAAGTGTGCGTACGATCCCAAAATCCGAACACCTGTTTGATTAAAAATTTTCCTAGAATTTAAAAATTTTCCATCACTATATTTAGGTATTCTATTGATTTGTTTAACACCTGCATTTCTATTCAATTTCAATCGTATGAAATAGTTCTTCTAAATATCGTTAATATAATATAATTAAATATTAATAGTCATAGTTTTTAAATTAGTGTTTTTTTTTCATTTTATGTGAGTATATTATTTGTGCGTAATTTTAAAATCAGTGCCTATTAAAATTCATGTAAGTTTATTTTTAATCACTTTTTTATATAAAAGTCGAGCTTATTTTTAGTTTAATGTTTTTTTGTCCTATATCGTATTAGTGGTTTTGTGAATATGTATGATTTACCACTTGACGAGCTCTTAGTAATGGAACACGAGCGGGGTAGTAATGGTTATTGCGCTGATCCTATTGTACATTTTGGTACATTAGTTATCGGAACGCCGGTTAAATCTACACCATATTCATCAATGGATGGAATTCAGATATTCGTTAGAACATCAATCGGGAAAACCATCATATTACAAGTGGAATTATCAGATACCATCGAAAAGTGAAGGCAAAAATTCAGGACAAAGAATAAACTCCTATTGATAAGCAAAGATTAGTATTCGCTGGCAAATTGTTAGAAAATGGCCACACTCTTTGCGATTATAATATTCAAAAAGAATCGACACTCCAATTCAACCAATGGCCGCTACGGAAAAATTTAGACTCCAATCCGATTAAAAAAAATCAGAAAGACCTAAAGCATCATATTGTTTCGCAAATAATATGATTTACGATGTTGATGAAAATTATCGAAAAAAAACAACAATTGCAATTTCTAAACATAAGCCGCAAACAAATGCCATTACTATCGATAATCCTGACACGTGTAATGATGGTGGTGAGTCATGCTTCAACAAAATTCGATTCAAAAAGAAAATGCCATTACTATTGATAATCCTGACACGTGTGATGATGGTGGCGAGCCGTCACTTCAACAAAATTCAAATCAAAATACTGCTCGAAGTCTGGAAGATCTTATTAATGTTTCCAATATTCCCCCACCTATGGTATTTTCTTCAAAATCGAAAAAACCGGTTGTTTTGAAAAAATTAAAGCCCGACCCTCAGATCCAAAAAAAACGATTTCAAAAAGCTGACAAAAAAAGAGCAATCAAAATTGCGCTCGAAGTGGAATCGCAAGAACAAACGACGCGAACTTCGAGAAAATATATCCATAGCAATGGATATAAAAACTATGGAAGATGTGGGGGAATTACAAAAGTTAAGCCCGAAACCCATAGTCGTGGAGTATGATAGTCGTGGAGTATGTCCCTCGCCCTAAGCTCTGTTTTTTTGGGTTTTACAAAAAAATAGAGCGGCAGGACGTTTGGGACCATAACACCGCTCACATCGCCGTTCGGGAATTTAAGCAGAACGTGGACAACGCGCTCACTTTGGCGGGTCCACATTAAAAGCATAAACTTCCGGCCGCCATTTAAATTGATCCGCATTGCGAATCATTCTACTTATCATTTAAGAACTGTAAATAGAAAAAAATATTATCTTTAAGAACTTATTATTAATAAATTTAAATATCTTTTGAACATTGTATCTAATGGATCTTATCAATCAAATTATTTTTATTACTTAACAAAAGGTAATCTCCTATTTAATACATAGTTAAATGGAACAAACCTTAACTTTTATAGAAAAACAATTTGGATATTGTAATATGACTTTTACTTTAAAATGATAATAATTATTTTACTATTGATATTTTGTTGGGTAATTGGAAACCTTTTTAAGTGTATTTATATGTTATTTATTTCTGAAAAGAAGTGCTGAACCAGTAGTTACGCGTTCGCTAGTCGTCTGATTAAGTAATTTATTTATAACCTAAATCTTTTCAACTTTACAAACGAGTTTCTAGTAGTGTTGCTTACATATGAGTTTTTCGATTTCAATTGATTTTCGATTTCGATTTTTAAAAAGTTATATATTTCAATTGCTTTTCGATTTCAATATTTTTTATACGCTTATTTTGATTTAATTTCGATTAACATTTTTAATTTTCATTTTATTTAAATTGCATTTTAAATTGTATTTTTTTAAAAATTATTATTTAAATTGCATTTCAGTTTCGATTTTTTAAAATGCATTGTTTTTAATGATATTTCAATTTCAATAAATCTAAATAAAAATGCATATTATATTTAAACTTCAGTTTCGATTTTCAAAAAATGGAAACAATATTACAACAGCTTATCTTTTTAAAGTATTATAACATTGTTACTAAATATAGTAAGATAAAAAATATTTATATATTTTTAAACACAACTAAAAATCACATTTCGATTCCCATTTCAATATCATGTTATTTACATTTCGATTTTAATACTGAAATAAAAAATTATTTAATTTGCATTTCAATATCATTTTAATTTTTCATTAAATTTAGATTGCATTTCTAATTAATTTTTTTATGATGCATAAATTTAAATGACATTTAGTTTTCAGTTAATTGAAATCCAAATGAATATTATATTTGTATTTCAATTTCAATTTTAAAAAATGGAAAAAACACTAGTTTCTAGTTCCAGACAGGCTAAAACCAACTGAACGACGCATTATAAACTGACTCATCGATATCATCTGATTCTGTGATTAAATAAAAACTTTAGAAATTTGAAAAACTTATGGTAGTATCCTTATATTTGATATTGTTTTTCTTGTGCGATCGCTTAATTTTATTTTGCGAGAATTTTCGCGTTAACAAATTTGTTCGTAAAGTCTTGACCAAATTTGTATTTGGATCTGAAACATTATTTGACTTCAATTGGTAGAAATGCTTCTATACCAAAAATTAATTTAAAACCAGTTTCTTTCAACTTGATCGAATCGTTGGCTTAATGCGAAAACACACATTGCTAAATGATCTGCTAGAATTGTCGGGTTGTCAGTAGCATAATTTGACTTTAATGCTTTTATGTTTTTAATGTTGAAAAAATTTTATATAACACTATAGAAATTTACATCACAAATGAGAAAAGTAGTAAACACACATTGGCATATATTGTCAAAATCTTATCTTTTACTTTTTTATAGAAGTTGCCTAAAAAGTAACACCAGAACCAAGTATACCAGTTTTAAAAAGATATAACGTTATATTTATAAGAGTAATTAAAGATTAAATAATATTTACAGTTTTTTATTAAAATGCATTTATTAATTTTTACAAGTTTTAACGTTATTGTTAATAAAATTTTTTTAAAATGCAAGTTTTAATATTTATGCTCTTGAAAACTACTGTTGTTTTTCGATTTTTCTAACAATAATTATGTTAAACGTGGTAAGTTAAAGATCTCACAATCTAAAAACTGTTTAAATTTTCAAGTATTTATTTATCAGATTTTAGTTATTAGTAACTATAATCGCACCTAAAACTATTTAGACATGTAGTTTAAAAAATAAGAACTTATTATCGTAATTCAGCGCGTTATATCAGGTGAATCCAATCTGCGTTGACACCAACGATATAATTAAGTTGTTGGCAACATTAAGCAAAGTTAGCTTAACTGCGGATACATTAATCACAGCATTATAGAGTGGAACAAGGGCTTTATAATTGAATGGGAGTGCCACTATTACGCTGATTATAAATTTCATGAAATAGTAATAAATAAATAGTTTTTTTCGAATTAGTCTATCAAACACTTCGATCATTAAACAAGACTTTATATGTTGACTTTGTTTTTTAATTATTTAAATAAACTTTTTTGACATAAAAATATATTATAATTATCCAAACACAGCTAGATTCCCAATGATCAAACAAACATTAAGTTTGAACTTTTTTCTTCTATTTATCATATATATTTATATTTAAAATTTTATTTATTGATTAAAATTAATCTCACCAGCAATATTGTAAGTTTTTTTATTGTTTCAAAATTAAATGATAGTTGTCCAATCGATTTTGGAATTTCAAGATGTTGTGCTTTATAGAAAATACTTAAGAAACAGAAATGTTTGGAGTTAAATTTTAATTTTTTAAAATGTTTACTTTATCGCCTTGTCTTAATCATAGTAAGAAATTGAAAATATAATTTTTTTCCTTTTGTAAAGAAATATCAAATGGAATTTAGATATGTTAGATATTATTATATTGAAGAGAAAATGATACAAATCATTCGTTGATTTTTGTACTTAATCTAGCCATTAATCCCAAAAACCGTAAATTTAATAAATCGATCGAAAAACTAAAATTAAATTTTTGTATGCAAAATCAGAGAAATTATAATTTGTTTAAAAGTTAAATATGTTTAACTTATCAAACAATAGTTATCTTTGTTAATAAACTCTCGAAATGTTTTTGTCCTTTCAATTTTCAGCTAAAGTTTTAGATAATCAAGTTTTTGAAAAATTCTAAATTACCAACAAGACTGAAATTCGCATATCATTGGGAAGTTGGTTTGGTTGAAATTTCATACACTATATCACAGTATAATGTTCCAAAAAAAGAATCATTAAATTTGATGTATTGGCATAATTTCACACAATAAAACGATGGTCTACAAAAGTTTATCTCCCTCAAGGAAGATTCGATACTATTGATCAAGCTATTACTAGTGTTAACCAGAAACTAAAAACAATAAAAGAATTCAAGTAAATAGGTGGTTCTTATTTTCTCTATCTTGAAGTTAGATAAAGGAATAGATTATTAACAATCACTCAAGGTGTTTTAGAAAACGAAGAATGTATATTTCTTGAACCACGTTATAATTTGTGTAATATATTTGGATTTGATAAGAAGCATATGAAATCACATTATTCAGAACAGGTAATGAAATAGAGTGAACAATATGCTGAAGAAAAGAAGAAACTAGGGTCTCTTCTTGATATAGCTGTAAAGTTTGACCAATCTTAAGATGATATTTTATTTTATACACCAAAAAAACCATACGAGTTAAGTGCTGGCTATCATTCATTATTTATTTACTCTGATATTGTATCACTTTCGTTTGTTGGTGACTAATACTCTCAAATATTAAGACTAGTGGAAAACCCAAACGACTATAAATTAGGTGACCAAGTGAAATAACATATCAAAACACTTATTATGTACCTGTTCTTGTAAAAGAATTTGATACAATAGAAATAGATATTAAAGAAGACACTGATGGAAATATTCCATTTATACATTGACTAAGCATTTTAATTTTATATTTTAGAAAAGTTTAGAAAAGGATTAAAATTTAATTTAATAAAAATGAATCCGTATATAAGTTATAACGTCAATCTAATAAAAGTTCAATAGTAGTTATACTTTTTCCTACTTATATATTTGTAATAATTTAATTAACTTTATTTTAAAAAGAAAAAAATTGCATTTTTAATATTTGAAAAATTCTATCTATTAATCATTTTGTTTTAATATATATAAAAACATTCTTATATTTTGAACAACTCACCTGATAAGAATAAGAAAAAACAAAATCGAATCTAATAATTTAGTAAAAATGCGAATAGAATTTGATTTTAAACATTTCAGTTAAAAATAAACTAAATTAGTTAAAACAATAGGTTAAATTTTATTTATAAACGATATTAAGTAATAAAATGTGATTCTAATTAACATTTTATATAATTTTAACATTATTAATTAATAATTTTGTAAATTTGATAAACATCTTTGAAAGATTAATGCATTATTAAAATTATATAATAATTTGTCTATATTATTATCCTATAAATCTTGCAAATTTTCTTAACGATTTAATGTAATTATTTTACGTTACAATAGATAATTTTCGACGATTTATCTCTTTTATTAGTTTAAAAACATCGTCATTAAGTCTTAAAAGCGTATTTTATACTATAAAAGTGTACACGTTTACACAAATAACTATTTTTATTCCATTATTTTTTAATACAAGCATTGAATTCGTCTATTAATAGAACTTTAGCGATATTTTTTTACCAATCACTTATCCATATAAGGATAAGTTTCTCTATGCTGATAACTACTAAACAATCAACCGGGAAAGATAAATTGACGATCTTTCCATGTTTCTAATATTAACATTAACTCTAGTGTCATATAATTGTTGTCGTTTAAGGTATCAAGGTGTTGTATGACAAAGAATTGCACGTTTTGATAAAGAAATTTTGTAATACCAATTACATAATGAAAGCATGTTGATAAATGATGCAGCAGTTTGTCGCTGACTATAGATTTCGTAATCAACCAATAAACCTGTTGATGTTGATTTCGATTGAATAAACTTACCATTGATAAATAAATCAATAGACTTAAGAGCTCGATGTAACTCGAAGTAAACTTCCGAACTTATCATACGAGAAAAACGACTAAAAAACCAATTTTTTATGTTTGGTTCTGAATTTTTGTTATTGTGATTGCTCCTGCAGCAACTATGGAAAACGATATATGTCGTATAAAAGCACTCTTTTTACGCATTAATGAGATTTATCAATCGTTAATATGACGTTGTTGATGGAAATCTCCTAAATAAAACAGAAAGGTTTAGTGTTTTTTAATATTTCTTTTAAGCGCAGGTCTAAGTGTTCGCAGACTGTTATACTCATCATTGATATTTTATCAATTATCAACACCTGTGAATCTAATAATTTTGAATAACTTGAATTTCATTAGTTTTCTAATTTTCCTTAATTAAACTTTGCATTGATTTATAGGTAATTAATATGTTGAATGCAATGTGATTCCTTCAATATTAAAACTTACTTCACCATATGGCGCGCACATTAAAACCAAAAATCTATCTTGAATAGATAGTTTTTAGTTTTAATATCTCATTTCTATCTTGAAAAGTAATTGGAATATGTCATTTATTAAATTTAATTTTTCATCTCAGGCGAATTTATTTACCCATTGTTATCTGGTTCGTCGAAGGTTTTTATTTGATACAAATGATCAAAACAAAACATTCTATGTTTAAGATTTAATGATCTCGTTAGGGTAAAATTTATTTCTTCTGGAAGATACTTTAGCGTATAAAGTTACAATCGGAATCTCATTGAATTTTTCTTGCCTAATACTAACGCGTTTTTAATTTTTGATAAAAAACTGAGTTTTCAAGTGTTTTGTTTCATTATGAACGTTTTTTTCGATATCAAGTTACCAGTCCCGATAGGTGTCGTAAAAATTCATTTTGAGTCCATTATTAAATATAAATTTAATTGAAGTTAAGCTTGTGGTTTCTATGCTATCGAAGTAATTTCGTTTTATGCCTCCATCGAGGTTTAGTTTTTTCATCGATATAAGGAAAAAAGTTGGCACAATTTTCCATAGAACTTTGTTTCTAATGCTTTTATGTTAAATCGGCTGTTTTATATTACTTTGGCTTTTTAAATTTTAATCGTTCGGTAATACTGAAGTTTACATTCTTCACTTTAAATACTTGTATCAATAGTTTGGATAATACACTATCAGGTTTATTTATATTAGAGGATCTTCCAAATTCCATGAGGGATTAGCCCCTTTTTTGATTAGAGTGAGAGTTTTTAAATAAAATTTAAGACATTTTTCTAAACCTTTTTGCTTAACAAGAATTTTGAAAAGTTAATCGGGGAGCGCTCAATAATTAAAAAACTTTAACTAAAACAATTTTCTTCTTCTAAACATCCGCTATTTTCATTTTTTGTGTTTTTTGATTTTGCTTACTTTCACTTTTGCTTTTGAAATCAACTTAATCTTTCGCTTATCAAAATAATAATTCTTATATTTTTTCATATTTTCGTATCAATTATTAAAATTTACTAATTAGTTGTTGAGCATTATCTAATTATATCGCTTAAAAAAATTAACTATTGTTTTTACTTACTTAAGGTTTTATAGAAATCGAATTGTACTCAAATAACACAATTCTTGTCTTTAAAAATAACTAATTATAAAATAAATCTCACGTAATGCAACCTCAATCATTTTAGGAAATGTTTTTGTTAAAACTGACAAATTCGGGTCACAAACCGTCAATATTGGGTCAAACATGTGTGATTTTTTGGTAATGGATATTACTAATTAAACTAAAACACGTTTTGATATGCGCTTATTTGTATCTATGAAAATAGTGTTCATGTTAACTCGTCGACACATGGACTAAAAATCAATAAAAACTCATTGATATACTAATCATAATGTAATAAAGTAGATAAAAATATTTATCGAAACAATAATGATTAATAGTTTTGTTCGCTTAAAAACAAATATACGAAAATGTTAAGCAACAATTTAATTTGTTTTTTGGTCTCAATTATATGCACTTATTTATAAATTGAGTTTATGGAATAAACATTGTCGCTATGACCTTATGTTTGTTCTTATTTTTTAAAATAAATAAAATTTCAGATATTTCTTATATTAATAGTTTGATTTAAAGCTTTGTTATCTCTTTTTTTCATTCGTAAAAATAATACTTTTAATTTAACAAAAAATTTGTATTAATAAACTATTAAAAATGAGAATCTGTAAAACTTATATTAGTTTTTCACCACAATATAAAATGTATCGTTATAAATAGTTTAGTTGGTCCAGAATTGGTAGAATTGTTTTTTCATTAAAATATATTCAACTTTCAAAATGTGTTATAATTTATTAAAAATTTGAAAGTGTAAAACATTTGATTTTAATCGAATAATATTACTTGTTTTCTAAATATAAAATTCTGCAAATAATTTCTTAATTAAGCTAATCTTATAAATTATCACAAAAAACCTAATTTTTATTCATGAAATATTTTTGAATATAAAGATTTTGCATTTTAACCACTTATAATCTGAAGAGAGAAAAGAATCAATTAAATGAATTTTGAAATGTATTATTTCACAAGAAGGCACATTATTATAAACTTTGATACATGTTGCAATTTAGTGCAATAAATCTTATTTATACCTTAAATACTTTAATTTTATAATATTCTATGTAGATATTCAAAGTAGACAATATATGGGGCATTATTTAACACACAAACCATAAAATACACAATAATAATGAACAATAAGGTTTCTTTGGTTAATGCATATTTGCTTGATTTATTTATTTTTTTTGAAAATGATTCTAAATCCATTAATTAATTTATCAAACTGGAGAAAACTATTTAATTACAAACAAAAGTGGACACAAGGACAAACAGACTCATCTTTAATAAATAAAATATTTATTTAGATCAATTTTTAAGTTATAATATCAGAAAATTCTAAATTCAGTTCCTGTTAAATACTTGAAATATGCAAAATAAAATTGAAAATCAAACACTATCTAAAGAAATTTTATTTATAGAACAAAATGGAATAGACAGCGGTTTGATAGATAAATATAATGCTGAAACACATAAGATTAGCCCGATTTTTAGATTTCAATTATGACAACGATTTTAAAAGAGATTTACAATCTTAAAAACTTATTTTGTAACCTTATTAAAACATTATTATAATTTAATTTTTTGGGCCTTTTTTATAATTAATAAATGATAATGTCTAATATTTTGAGGTTCTGCAACACAATACTATTATTTTGTTTTCAACGATTCATTGTTAGCTTGATCAATTTTAATTATTGTTTTTTTAGTAGCTTTTTAAGAAATAAAATAAAAAATTGTGAAGTTTTGACTTTTACCTTTGATTAAAATAAAATTGAAATACAAGCGAAGTTAAAACTTCTAACATAAACAAAAGTTAAATACAAGTCGTTAAAAATTATGCTAAAATAAAAAGTAAAATACACTCTAAATAGTATTAACAAGCTTATTAAAACGAAGATTTCATTAATTCTTTATTTCATCTTCCAACATAATAACAATCCTAGTGTTTTCAACAACCTTTTATTTCAACTATCTTTAATTACTGAATATAATTAATATTCTGATGTATACCGATTATAGATCTAATTTTATGTAGATTTGGAAACAAACTACGCAATATATTGCCCCTATTAAAGACAATTGTGACTAAATTTTAGGTCGTAATACTTTGCTTTTTATTGTCGAATATTTTTTTAATCTCAGCTTTAACAATATTTGATTTTGCCTTTAAACTAATAATTAATTTTTAATATAAAGCAAAACAATAAAATAATTAAGTTTTACTCTAAATGTTATCGAAATTATAATTAAATTCGAAAGTTAATGCAATTTGAATAATCTAAAACTTTAAGTTGCAATTTGAAATACAAGATAAGTCCTTACAATTCTAACAATCGACGTTTAAATGAAATTTATATAGAAAAACATGTAAACAATATATGTAAAATCGAAACAAAGTCAAAAAATTGAAAAAACGAAAATTAATCGAACAGTAAAGAACGAAATACAACCAAAAAAATTGATACAAAGTATACAGGAACACAAAGCTACATACGGACATGTTATATAATATAGCTAGACTTTTTAAAATGACTTTTAACATATTTTAATACCATTCAATCAAATACATTAAATCAAATAAAGAATACCTAAATGCAATTAACATGATTTAAAGATGAAAAACGCAAAATGAAATAGAATTAAAATGAATGTAATAAATAAATCGAAACTGAAATGTAGTGTTGTTTAACTTTCAAATTTTAATTTTGCTTTTGAGTTTTATTTTAATATAGATTGTCTTTTGCTTTTTCTTTTTGTTTTATTTTTAATTTTAC
>JAQIXJ010004251.1:0-11162 GCA_034700185.1 Phthiracarus laevigatus | reverse complement strand
TGATTGATATTAAAATGAATTCGCATAACTTATTCAATAATTAAGTGTGTATTCACATACTAAACAACTCTACAATCTATTAATATTAAATACTGTATTAAATTGACTTACAGTACATTACAGTAAAATTGAAAACAAGTAAATATTGATTGCAATTTGGTTTACGTTTTAACAGATAATAATAGTTTTTAAAGCAAGTAATGGTAATTAAAATTGGTTTGATATGATATGACATACTTATTAAACAATCATGAGTATACATATAATTATTACTGCCGTATAATAATGTAGAAAAAGCATAATAGGAAACAAAATGCGTAAAAAGGGTAACGTAAATATCACTGAATATTTATTGATGGCATTCAATTGTGGTTTTGGGCACTTATGGCGCACCAGAAACCAGTTTGCTTTGAACGTGGATCGAAGTTTTGCGGTTCGCTAAACAATCTGGTGTCGGAATCGTATCACCTGTTTGTGACATTTGTGACGATGGCTGCGATAGTTTCGATTCCGGTAAACGCATCTTCGATGTCTTTGCCGCTGCTTTCGCCATATTATAGTCTCCAGAATCAAAAAACTTTTGCTAATCAATCATGTAATTAATTTAATTTATTTTATTGACGCATCAAATCATTAATTAATATAATAGTAATATTATGGTAATATATTATACAATATATCCATATTAATGAATCATATATTTCTTACTCCTTTTTGTAATCGTTTTTGTAGAAATTGCGGACCAGGTCTTTGAACAGACGGGTATTTAGCCTTTAATTTGTCCTCTTCTTCTTTCTCTGCCCTTTTTAGATCAATCTTTCAAATTAATATGGATTTATTATGAAAAACATTTAACATTATAATTGAATAATTGTATTACATTTGAATCGGAAAACTGATCGTCAGACATATTTATGTACAGATTATTAATTATCCGAAATAATAATAAAACTTATTAAAATCAGAATCGCGTAAATATAATTAAAGATAAAACCGAAACAATAAAATAAACATAACAATAAAGCATATGACTTATAATACCATATACTGTGCTATACTGTTAAAGTAGAGAATGTATGATATTTACGTACATTATAGCAGCACTCCATAGTACAGTTAAACCTTTAACTCTAAAACATTATCGGTCTAAATTCATTTTTTATTTTTCATATGATTCCAGCTCGTTATCATTCAAAATTCATTTTCAAAATCTTTTTCCCCATTCTTTATTTGTTGAGCTTCTCATATTTTTATTTTATGAGGATTTGAGTATCAAAAAATGTGTCGGAATTTTTTTGACAAAATATTTATAAAATTTTAGGAAACAAAATTAAGTAAATTATTGTTATGATTCTGATTACAAAATTTTAATTGAGGATTGAATTTATAAATATGAAATGTTTTAAGCGGTTCGTATAAAATATATAAATGGAAAATATATCATGCTTTTGTATTTTATTTGAACACAGGTTCGAATTTTAGTTCAAATCTTTTTTTAGAATTAAAACCTAGATTCCTACGAGTAATAATTCAATTAGGAATCTGACTTCTTTTGATATTATAGGCCTATACTTATACGTGTCAGGATTCCGTCACTACATAATTACCTGGACGTTGTTCCAAATGATACTCAATGTTCCTATAAAATTCTATTTCCTGTAAATTAAAACATCAGGGATCAATCAAACAACTGCCAATAATGTGCTTTGGTTAGTACACAATACGCACAAACTCTTTGAGCCACAGATGACTAGTATGCATAGTTACCCAAGGGGGGTGCTAGCCCAGGGTTGACCCCTCCCCCCTAGAATTCTGAAAAAGTTGACCCCCCCCCCATGAAAAATCGAGATTGTATTGAAAACGAGCTATTTTTGGCTGAAAAATTTTTTTTGGTCCGAATACAAAAAAATTGTCGTTTAAATCCGATGAGTTTTCAACCCGCCCCCCCCCAAAAAAAATTTGATATTTTCAGAATCTGACCCCCCTCTGGCACTTCAGACCTTGGGTAACTATGCTAGTATGTATAAGCAGAATGCGCAGAGAATAATAATAAGCAGACGATTTTGGGTTAAATAATATATATATACATATTTCAAAGTTTCTGTCTGTTTGTCTACCCCTTTATAGGCGCCTCCCCTGGATGGGCCACTCCTTCGACACCTATATCAATCGACCCAGTTAGAATATTAAAGTTCAAAAAGGGAGGTTATGAGCCGGTGAAACCTCTTCTTAAAAAAATAACACGCAGAATACTACGATTTTAACCGTTGGCACCTTTATAATTTACATTCATAGTTTAACTTGGCAGCCACCATATAGCATATTTAGTAGCGTTCTGGTGAATTCTGGTATCATCGGATAGTTTTCTGGTAATGTTCGGGTGGGTTGGAGTATCTTTTGATTAGCGTTCGGAAAGGTTTGGGTATCTTTTGTTTAGCTTTTGTGAAACTTTGGGAAGCTACCGGTAGCTTTCGGATAGGGAGTCGGTTGCGTTCGGCTATGCCTGGTAGCTTTCAGGTAACGCTTGGATAGTCTTCCTGATGGTTATGTCAGCGTTTTCTTGGGTTTGAATAGCGTTCTGGATAATTAAGGTAGCTTTCAAGTTTGTTCTGGTATCTTTTGCTTATCATTCGGGAATGTTCGCGGAGCTTTCAGGTTACGTTCAAGTGGGTTAGGGTAGCTTTCGGATAGGTCTGGGTTGTTCGAGTTGTGTCGAGTTCGAGTTTTGGTCGAGTTAGATTTTAAAGAATTCTAAATTTAAAATACTCTAAATTCAAAATATAGTAAATTTAGAATTATTAAGGAAATAAACTTACTGCAATTAATATATTACTTGCTGCAAAACATTACAAAACTTTAAAGTTGGTAATAAATATGCCTTAAAATTTGTCTTTTCAAATTTTTAAATCTCTTGATATCTTTTTAAAATTATTATAAAAATCAAATTATTATATTTATAAATACAATAATTTAATTTTTAAATAATTTGTTTGATTTTATTTATTTTAATTCGATTTTCATTATTAAAAATTTAAAATAAATGAATTTTTTACATCTTGAATTTTTGGGGAAAATCGAGCTTATAAATTTGATTATATTTGCGTCTGTCTTCAGTTGACATCTCATCCCTTATTCTAAACTATAATCAAATAAAATTTTATAATTAATATTTAAATAGTTTTATAATCTTATAAAACGGGCTCTTATATAGGAATGTTTATATAGTTCGTGAATGTGTTAATAAAACGGACAAAACATCAAATCTCGTTTACTGTATGTGCTGCTCTTGTTTTGATAATTACATTTAAAAGTATGAATGTTTCAATGATATGTCATTATTTTTGAAGTCTTATTACTTTTGTTTTCGATAATCTGTTTGTCTATTTCTATTTATATGTTTGTATTTAATTATAATAAAGCAAAATAACAGAATTATTATTGCTAATGATATATCTATAGATATAGTGATTTAGGCAATCATATGCAGTATATTTGTGTATAAAAACTTCAATTATTTTTATGATAATTATTAATAACGAATTGGAAAACAGTTTTAGTGATTTGCATTTCCTTTTCATTATTATCGTCATATAATCATATATATTAGAAATGGTATTTATATTATTTTTATTTAAATATTTTATAGTAATTCTATAATAATCAATATTACCCTAAATAAAAACAAATTACTAAAATGTTTTTCAGTCGACGCCAGAATTTTTAAAAGGACTGCCAGTCTATGATTCAAATAATTTTACGCGATTTCAATCAGACGGCACGTGTAGAACCAATTTAAAAAAACCATCAGTTTATTTGCCGACTAAAGATCACCCGTCAGAACAAAGTACCGCATATTAATGTTTATAATGTAATAATGATTAATTAAATAAATAAAAATTAATTTTTTTTGGCAGTAATAACAACCGAAAAGACAAATATATTATTGCGTTATTTGCATCAACAGTGGGATAAAAAGAAAGCGATGAAGAAACGTGAAACGAGTCGCGATGATAATGAAAGCGCTAAACGTAAAAAGAGAGACGACGCCAATAATAATGAATGCAATTAAAATTTATTTAAATTATTGATTTGGCGGTTTATATCGAAATTTTTGTTTTAATATTACATTTTCAAAATGTTTTGATTCGAGATCTAATCAATGAGTGCGCTAATGTCTAAATAAACCAATTTTCTATTGCAGTTGAATCTCCAATTTTTATTTCTCAGCAATAAATTTTATAGAATTTTAAATTGTAGTTATTTTTAAAAAATTAAAAAAACTAGATTATGCATATACTTGGCTGTGTTTAGAAGTAGTTAATTATATTAATATAACGCTTTAGCGCTTAACATTAAATAAATCAATATTTAAAATTCATAGTTATAGTAGTTATAAATTATTGGATGGAAATAGTGTTAATTCTGATGGACAATGTCTGCATAATAATTTATTGTGGCCCTAATAAACAATATTTAACGAATTTCACTTTATTACTAACTACACGGTAATTATTCATAAAAAATGCGTACTAATTTACTATTCACATTTGAACTGAAATTTACATCGAGCTAATGATTTTTTAGTCCGAAATGTTTACAGACTCGCCAGTCAGTCAGACCCGTACAGAACCATTCCAATCCATATTTCAAACCGAACATAGCTTAGACAAACCCAGAATTAACCATCAAATTTAGAATACGCTTCACTTAATATGGAATTCAATGATTTAAATATTTCGCGGATGGAAGTTTAGTACTAACGATTAAGCTTATATTTATAGTAAGTGTTAATTGATTTTCCCATTCCAATTGCCATTGTAAACGATTACCAAGTAATACCAACTTTAATGCGCTATCATTTAATATTAAAAACATACCGTATATAATAATGTTATATAATACGGTTTAGGTGTTGTGTTGCGAAATGAACACATGGTAATGGGATAGCAACCAAACAACATGGTTACTGTACAGTTACATCTAACTATTTATTATCTGGCAAATCGTGAGTTGACTGTCATTTTTGTTTGAGTGAATCATAGCAATGTCGACAACACTTCGCCCATACTTATCAGCGGTGAGGCGAACACTGGAAGCGGCAATATGTTTGGTTAACTTCAACTCACAAGTGGTTGAAAGACATAATAAACCAGAGATTGAAGTTCGAAGCAGTAAAGAATTGCTACTCAATTCAGTAGTGATCAGTCGTAACGAAAAGGAGAGAGTATTGATCGAAACAAGTATTAATTCGGTTCGTATATCAATATCGATCAAACAAGCGGATGAGATTGAAAGAATATTAGCGCATAAATTCACACGATTTATGATGATGAGAGCCGACAACTTTCTCATTCTTCGACGAAAGGCTACTTCTAATCATAAATCGGTTAACAATAACGATCACAGCAAATCTAATCACAATAATGACGACAATCACTGCGATAATGGTTACGATATATCGTTTTTAATTACCAACTTTCACACCGAATCCATGTATCGATACAAGATTATCGATTTTATAATTCATTTCATGGAAGAGATTGACAAAGAGATTAATGAAATGAAACTTGCGATCAATGCCAGGGCACGCATCACTGCCGAAGAGTTTCTCAAAAAGTTTTAATTATCCACATATTTTTGGTTCTATTAAAATTCATAAAATTAAAAAATACGCAAAATTATTATTAATTACTATATTTGTGCCACAATTTATGTTATTTAATAAAATATACTATTTAAACCATAATTTTGTTAACTATTGTTATACCGGTATATCAATACCATAAATGTTTCTTACATAACGCATATGTTTTATTAAATCGATTGGAATTTTAAAAGTAACGAATTTTTTTACGATACCAATAAATTTAACGAATTATTTAAAAGTAAGTTATTTAATTAAAACTATTTTATTAGAACTAATATGTAATTACTATTGGTTTTTATCACGAATTAAGTATCGGTTAACCGCCCGAATGCTCAGAAAACGGTTTTCGCATAATATCAATTAATACGTGAATTATATAAATTAAAAGATCGTTTAAATGATTAAAGCTATTCCCGAATTATTAAAAAATTACAAAACAGACAAAATTTAGTATAAGTAAGTGATAGGTATAACACAACAGGTGTCTGCTAAAATCAATTATTTACATAAACTAATTAGTTTAAATTTTGCTCATAAAAACATCGCAATTTATAATGTTATGAACATATTAGTTAATCTAAATTACAGTATAACCAAAATATCAGACTTCCCACCCAATACTCCTTTACTGTATCTGCATTATCTTTAATTTAGGATTGCTTATCGCTAGTTTGCAGAAACTGTTCCAGCGATTCTCTCAGCGATTCCTCATAGCATCAAAATTTTCCAAATGGCATTGAATATAAAGTATAATGAGTTTACGTTAATTAGTTACGGTAATACGTTATAGTAACAAATTCGTTTGTTAGATGACAGCATAAGTGTTAGATAACAAAAAACAGTTGCAGTAAAAACAATAAGGTATTATGATTTGTTAAACGTTATGCGTTAATATGATATAACTTAAAACACATTGACTGTAAATGATGAATAAAATGAATGTTGAATCTGAAACTAAACTGTACTGCATATGTCGAACATCGGACACATCGCGATTTATGATTGGATGCGACGAATGCAATGAGTGGTATCACGGAGACTGCATTTCCATCACTGAAGAGTATGCCAAACGCATTCAACAGTTTTACTGTTTAATGTGCAGAGAAAACGACTCACAGCTTCATATCAAGTTTAAAGAGAGAAAGACTGTCAAGAAGAAGGAAAAAGAGAAAGATATCGTTGAATCGAAACCGATTACTGAGTTAATCGATAAGAATAACGCACAACAAAAACAATCGGATCCCGATTACGAGCCAATAGCAAAAACTCTTTATAAATCAGATGATAATGAGGACGAGGACGAAGAAGACGATTACTATCCGTCCGATAGTAAACGAAAAAAGCACGATAAAGATAAAAGTAGTTTTGCTAACAAAAGAGGACGACCAGTGAGAGATGGAAAGAGAAGAAAACCAGGCGGACGTTCAGTTCAGAGATCACATCATCGAAAGAAAGAAGAAGGGAATAAGAAATTGCATAAAAAGAACAAAGAGTGGCACGTAATAGAAGTGGATAACGGGCCCAAACAATGCTATGGACCCGCGTGTGTCAACACAGCGCGAAAGGCATCGAAATACTGTAGCGACGATTGTGGCATCAAATTAGCCTCAAATCGTATTTACGAAATTCTTCCGCATCGTATCAGGCAATGGCAGAGCACTCCATGTGATGCCGACGAGAGGAGTCAAAAAGCGCTCGAACTCATTAGGAATGAGCAACAAGAGGCTCGAAATATTTTAGCCAAATTAGATATCAAGCAAAGAGAGCTGGAAAATATGATCGAAACGGGAAAATCTACGCCACCTCTTACTGAAGAGGAGTCAAACGAAGTTGAAAACGAGGCTGAAAGCGAATTAAGCATGTATTGCGTCAGTTGTGGCCATGAAATTAATCATAAACTTGTAAATATTTGTGTGTTAAACTAAAGTCTTTATATTAACGTTTTGTTCTAAACTGATTTTAAAGGCACTTAAACACATGGAACGATGTTTTAACAAATATGAAGCTCAAACTTCTTTTGGTTCTATTTTTAAGACCAAAATCGAGGGACAAACTGTATTTTGCGATGTATATAATCCTCAGCAAAGAACTTATTGCAAAAGGTATTGTGAATTTTACAATGCAAATAAAATACATTTAATTAGTGTATTCAACTTTTTAAAAATTATAAATATATTAATTACGATGAATACGAATATAGATTAAGAATCCTCTGTCCTGAACATTCGAAAGACCCAAAAATAGCTGACGATGAAGTGTGTGGATGTCCACTGATGTCTGTTTCCAATCCATTTGAACATAATGGCAAGTTTTGCAGATTATTAAAGAAAAAATGCAATAAACATCATGGATGGGAAAAGTTAAGAAGAGCTGAATTAGACGCAGAGAGAATTCAACAATGGCTTAAGTTAGACGATCTTTTTGAAAGAGAGCAGAAGTTTAGGTACTGTATGGCTAATAGACATGGAATCCTTGGCTTAATGTTGCATCAGACTATTGTTCACGAAGAAAACTCTCGCAATTCTTCGCTTTGAATTCACTAAACATTTACTCTCATCTCGTAAATTTAACATTTTTTAATGTTTGTTTCGTTCTAAATAATAAACATATCGTATATACTCGTTACTAAATTTAATTTTGTGCGTATTGTATTTTACAATAATCCAATTTTCCTAATATTTAAAAGCTTCAAATAATATATTTATAAAATTTTGCTTTTATTGGTGTATAAGTTGAGTATAACGTGATTTTAAAAAATATTTCTCAAATTCTTATGAAAACTGGCAATACTGAAAAACATAGTAAAGTAACGACCGATCGAGCAAAATAAAATCTAATTGCAGTATAGACTTAAATTTATATGTTGAACTTGTAAAACAAAAAATCCAACTTCCGGTAACTGGTAATAATAATTCATATCGACGGTCATCATCGGTGTTGTGACGATATAAAAAAACGTTATATTAACGTTAAGTTACTGTAAGTTGGGATCTATTGGCGTCTATGTTATGTTATGTTATATGGCGTGAAATGAAAATAAATAGTTAGCATAGTATGCGTTAGAGAGCGTACACATGTGTGCGATGTTTATATGGTTTTTTAAAAATCGTCATATTTGAGTCGTATATTGAATCGTATTTTGACCGTTAAATATAAATCATTTTGATTTAATTAATATATTGTATTTAGTATTTGATGGCTAAACGAAAGAGTAAGCGAAAGCCGGCAACAAAACGTAAAGCGATTGAACCGTTGGAGACACTGTTCAACTGTCCGTTTTGTAATCACGAGAAGTCATGCGAAGTGAAGATGGATCGCACCAGAAATACTGGACGAATAACTTGTCGCATATGTCTCGAAGATTTTCAATCCACCACTAATTATCTGTCAGAACCGATTGATGTGTACAGCGAATGGATCGATGCGTGTGAAAGCGCTAACCAATAGTTATGATATTTACAAATGATTTTTGTTTATTTTGATTTCATTCATGTCTATAATAAATATTCAATTTTTATCAATTATCGATATTATTGTCATTTATTTAACAATTTAAAGTTAACGTTACATCATTGAGCATATTGTGTTTCACATAGAGATTCCATTCTATACGGCCAAAAGTTAATCACTAATTTAAATATATCATACCTTAAATCCAATTTGTTTATACAAAAAAGTTATTTAAAGTGATTTCGGTTATAAAATTTGAATTTTCACTTTGGCTATTTATTGGCCGCATTTTCCTGTGTCGCACTCGATATGATTATGGAATGTATAATATATTGTAAAATCAAATTCACACTCATTTAATTATTTGACGTTTGTTTAACCTCTGGCATTATAATGTGAATAGAATTATGTAAATGTGTATTATTTGTTATAACTTATAACTATAGCCAAACCATTAATTTGTGATATGCAACTTGACTTAAGTTTTAATTTTTTGTGGGTATTACGCATTATTGACCACACAATTCATTTCCCATTTTATAAACAACTAGTCATGTCTTGTCATTTCTTTCTTCTCATTAAACTGTAATAGTCATAATAGTATAACGTTTCATATTGTTTATCATACCTGTTATAAGCATATCGATTATATCGTATGTTACGAACTCCTATAGTACATAAATATTCTACTTAAGCGATATTACCTAACAATAAATAAAACAATATAAAACGGTTTTTTATAACAATTAGCGCTCAAGAATTAAGCATATAGTTCGCAATAACGCCATTTAAAGTGAGAAATGCAACAATTAAACAATATACGGTATAACGAGTGCAGTATATTTATAAATAAAAAGTTATACTGGCATAAAAATGTTTATATTCCCGCGAAGTGGGTTCTTAACTAGTATTGATGAATATTATATATATCTTGCGCGATAAACAATGTTCTTTTTTAGTTGAAAACATTTTAAGGTATTGTTAGATAATATTGATAAAAATAGCATATTTAAATACAGTATAGCAGAAGAATATGAAACACTGAGACGATTCTTTTATATATAAAAAGTGATTAAGTTAAACATTTTATTCATATATAACAATTCAAATCAACAATTAAACTTTTTTATGCATATTACACACAACTACTGTACACAATATTTTCTTTCATTTATATTTTTTATGTTCACGTTAAAATTTTCATTTTTGCTGACAGAGATCCAAATAAGTGAAAAAGTAATTTTTATATTATTAATTAATTATATATTGGCCCGTTTGTTGTCCCATTATTTTTAATAAGATAGATTTGCTTTAAAATGTTTATTAGAAATGATTGTATTTGCAACAGATTAGTAATTTATTGATATAGATCACCTAATGGGCGAAGCGAGACTACAGTCGCGCACTTATTAAAACTTTAAAAAAATGTGTTGATAGATAATATGTTGATTATAACTGCACACCAATTTATAAACTGATATTGATTTAATATATTGCATTACATGCGTTACTACATTGTTGTAGTTTTTTAATTATATTTTTCACAACAATACTGGCCAATCTGGGGATACAACGTTCTTAAAGTCTAATATATTTGTCACCAAAGTATGCAAAAACCTAAGAAAAAGTGAGCTCTCTATGAATGTGTAATGTATTGTTTCATCACTATAATTGATTAAATATATTCGGTAAAATTTAATTGTATGCTAAGTGTATTAAACTTTTGTAAAGTGTCAATACACATAAACTTTGCAACAATAAATAAAATTTTATTTTAAAATAATTTTAAAAACAAAACGTGTAGCAAACAATAAACTAATAAATTAAATATTTATTTTAGATATCCTTATCTGTATACTAAAAGAATGATATAATTCTCTCTCTCTCTCTCTCTCTCCCTCTCTCTCTCTCTCCCTCTCTCTCTCTCTCCCTCTCTCTCTCCCTCCCTCCCTCCCTCCCTCTCTCTGTCGCGTTCTCCTACAATATTAAAATCAGCTAATTTTACTAACGTTAACTAACAATATATAAAATGTTTTAACCGTTTTAGAACATTGTTGAATTACAT
>JAQIXJ010004250.1:0-11162 GCA_034700185.1 Phthiracarus laevigatus | reverse complement strand
AAGGAGATTATGTGCTTCGCTTGATGCTGTGTTGAACTCAAACCAAGCCATCAATTTTGTCTTTTTCTGTCGTTGAGTGGATCGTTTTAGTGTCGCTGAAAGAGGGTATTGAAAGAAAAAATATTCCCATAAAAATGGTTAGAAAAAAATCGATGAGGTGCGAATACTGAAATCGTCGAACACTAGTGTACATACTGGACAGCTGTGGAAGGGGCTGTTCTTTGCTACAACTGCCACAATAAGGGACATATGTCCTGGAAATGTCCGGAACCCGAGCGTAGAAAGACAAAGTTTAATCGTCTTAAACGAGAAAAAGAAATTGAGGAAAAAAAGAAAGCTGCAATTAATATGGCATCCATTGCTGCTGCAAATAATATGACGTCTACTGTTACGATCAAAAGCGTTGATTCTAACGCCTGGATTCATGTTGGAGGTAAAAGAAAAAGATCACCGAATGCAAATCCAATGACGATGACTATATCAGTAGCGGGATTAGCTCCGATAACACCTATTAAAAAAACAAGCGTCTAGTGGAATGAATACTCCGAAAAATTCTATTAAATCTTTATTTCAGACCCCAAGCTATTCACCTGGTCTACCAGTGGGGCCTAATATTTCGTCTCCAGTAGAGGATAATCAAACAAATACACAGATGCCTGAACTTGTAAATATGGCTGATGTTATTACCGGCGAATCTATTCCACAAGTTTTAGAAAATTCAAAGAAAGCTCTGGAGGTCTTTGCACAGGCTAATATTGGCGGACAATTAAGCAGTGGAGTAATAGTCCGCACCGGATAAACAATCCGTTCAAAAGATTATTAAACCATCGAAAAAATCCTTAAATACTTCAGAAGATGATAATACGATGACATTTTCAAGTGGTTCCTCTTTTAAACTATCAGAGACAAGAAGTAAATGTTCAACAGTAGACTGATGATGAACCAAAAACTAAAATAACACAATATGAAGCTTGTCTTTTGAATATTAAGCAGATTATGGAATCCCAGGTACGGACCTATCATAGAGAATCTTTTTTTTCCGAAAAACGAGACATGAGATGCGTCGTAACGCTATTTATCCAGCAAAAAAATCAGAAGAGTGTAACACCGCAATGGCTATGTTAGATGAAGAACTTAAAAGCATTAATGCAATGGATCCAAAGGCGGTTGAGGAGACTAGAAAATCCAGGGATTTTAGTACCCTTAATCAAATACAAAAGGCTTTATTTGTATCAGATAGGAAACAGAATAAGACTGATATGGGCTTTTTTGATTTTCTACAGGACATGAATGGCTTCTTCTTTGGTGGTCCGATGTCGAAGCGAAATGTGGCGAATTTATCACTTACTGTATTAATGGAAACTATGATCGATTTGCTCGTATAAGGACCATTAGTAACGTTTACAGATGTGATCACTCAAACGTCATTGACTTTAAAAAACAACTGGAAGGCATTATTGATTATATTCGTCTATTCTTTAATATATCAAACCCAACAAGAATAGAGAACCAAATATTACAAGCATATCGTTTACTAAATTGGGTCGAATTTATAAATAAAATCATTGAAAATGAATTGCACGGAGAATAGGTTAGATGTATTCTGCCTTAACAATTGTAAATATAGTTTTAATAAGCTTAAATTTTTATTTAAATCTTACCTTTGATAAACTTTTAATTAGTGAGATGCACTTTATATGCTCTGATTTTCCATTTATTAATAATGATTTTAAATTTTTTATAAATAAAAACAGAAACTTTGTGTTCTGTTTTTAAAAATTATTTGAACCCTATTCTATTATTTGATGATAATTTTATCCAAATTTTTAGAATTTATATTTTTAATAAGCCTACACTTATTTTTAATATTTATCTTCCGCCTGATATATACCTGAACCAGATACGTCTAGGTCTAAATATTATTAAATTGTATGAATTGTTAGAAGACACAGACTATGATGAAATCATTATGGCTGGTGACCTTAACTTTGCATTTGATTCTGAAGAGAGAAAGGGTGGTCTGAGCCCTAATGATAGGACTCGTTATAATATCTTTATGAATCTTGTTGGGTTCCTAGAACTCAATAGGATTGTGCTTCCTTTTCATTATTCTTACTTAGACACCTCTAAATTGGACCATTTTTTATTATTACTGGAGAGTTCTTTTAAAAATTTTAGATATAATTTACAGAAAGTTTCAATTAGCTATCATTCAATATAGTCATTATCTATTTTACCTGAAAATTTTAAGCCACCATTTAAGAAATTTAGTTTTAATAAGTTTTTGCTTAAAGAAAAAAATCTCTTCCATAGAATTCAAAACCTATGGCTGTAAATATATGACCGGGATCCCTTTGTTTGCTTTAATAGGTTTAAGTTTTTCTTTGAAAGGGAATCAAATGATATATCTTCTGCTTATTGCAAAAGGATCGGTAACTTCGACACGAAAGACTATAAAAATTATAAGTTTGAGGCAAATAATTCTGAAATGTTTAAAAACGACTATAGAAAGGATAAGAAGTTTTTTGATTACTATAATCTTAAGAAATCAAAACCTTTTAACCGGAAAGCAATTAACTATCTAGAAACAGAGGAGGGTGTTGTTCTTTCAATTGAAAAATCAATTAATAACTATATATACGAATTTTTTAAGAACAAATACTCTGATAGAAGAACGGATTTTGATATTAATGTAAAGATGCAAAAATTTGCTGACGAGAATTGTGTTAGGTTATCCTCTTTCTCTTTACAGAAGCTCGAAGGAGATATTACAGAGAATGAGGTTTTTTATGGTTTAAAATCCCTTGGGAATGGTAAGAGCTCAAATAATGGTATGACGAAGGAGATTCTTGTATATTTTTGGGATTTGATTGGGGACTGTGTCACTAAGATTATTTTAAACATGTTTAATGGGACGATATATGACAGTATTTTTGAATAAAAAATGATATTGATACCCAAGAAACCCAATCCAAAAAAAGATTAATGACTACAGACCGATAGTAATACAACCTGTTCTAAAAATTATGTCCAAAATTATTTCTATAAGAATTAAAAATATTTTACCAGAAGTTTTATCCGAATCTCAATATGCTGTAGTGGCAAGTAAAGGTATTAGAGGGGCAGTAATAGATATTTCAGATAATATTTTCCAGGTCTATAAAACATACGGGCCATCCCAGGAAATATGCAATAAATTTGAAGACCAGAAGTCAGCCTTTGATTCCCTTTATAGGAGTTTTATCTATTGCTCTTTGAAAGCACAGGGTTGGCCTAGTCATTATATTCAATGGTTCATATTTTTATATAAGTACTATTTTTGTAGGATTGCTTTTAATTATATTCAATCCGGGAAAATATTGGGGAGCGCTCGGTTATTCAGTGAGATATGTTGGCAATGGAGCTTTATTGTTTAAGTTTTGATGTTTTTCTTAGATATATGGAACGTAACCTCAGAAGACTTGATAATTTAAACCTAGACATCCAGAGGGTTAAGGCGTATGTGGATGACACGGGCTATCTGTCATGTAATACTGAATGCGATTTGTTTCTTTTAAATAATCTCGATATGCTTAAGAATATTATGGGAATAGAATTAAATCCCGAAAAGACCCAAAAAAATCAATCTAAATAGTTTAAATGGGGCCAATGTCCTCGGAATACCAATGTTTAGATTGGGTGTTGACACAGTTAAAACACAAGAAATTATTGATAATAAGATAAATAAATTATTTAATATTAAGCAGAGATTTACTAGAGCCCCTATGCAAATTAAGGCGAAAGCCATAAATGTTTATATTTTTGGAACTATTATTTACTATGGTCAATTCATAAATATGAGATCGAGATTTATGGATAGGGTTAAGTCTGAGATTATTAAAATTTTTTGGAACTCGACACCTCTGATTTCATACAGAAGATTAGCCAGAAGTAGGAGATTCGGAGGCATCGGTCTCTTAAATGTAGAAATACTGTCACAAGCCTTTACGATTTTGACCCTCCTGGAATTAAAAGAGGGAAGACGAGATATCCTTAGATATAAACCTACTAATAGAAGGGATGATTACCTTTTTGGGGATTTGTTGAATGATATAAGAAAATTAGAAACTACTTCGGGGAACCATAGACTTATCTATTTTGTTATTGTTTTCAAGATATATGGAGAAGTTTGGGATAATTTTAACTACGGTGATGGGATTATGTTTATATATTATAAACTCGAGGAAAAAATATTTTTTCCGATATCAGATGATATTTATGAAGGCTTTGTTGCCCCTAAGAGATATACAGATATAGCCTATCGAATAGAAAATAATGGAAGTTTTAATAATACGAATATTTTTTTGAGACAAATTTCAGTCAAGTGTTTGCAGTTGGTGCGAGTCGTATGAGGAAGATATTGAACATTACTTTATAAGTTGCCCTGTCTTTGAGCCTCTATTACAGAACTTCCTGTCTATGCTCTTCGTTGGGTTTTTGTATTCCTATTAACACTTTGCTGGACCTTTCCAATAGAACTGAAGAGGGGTTGATTATCAACTCACTTAAACTCGTCTTGTTAAAAGCCTGAAAGACGAGAAAATTATCTGCAAACATAAGGGATCCCCTGTTTATTGAGAGACTTAAGAAAGAAGTATATATAAACTTTTGTGAAATATCTAATCATATATTGGCTGATTATTTGTATGATCGCAAAAAATTTAAACTAAAGTATAACAAGGATATCTGGTGCTCAATAATAGTTTTCTTAAATATTATAATTTTTTGTTTTTAAAATGATTATTAAATTGATTCTATTGTTAATGTTTTTTGCTACAACCACATCACTTGTGTGTTTATATATTGAGAAACTTAAGCCTTTGCTTGAGGTCTCAGCTTATGGCCTATTATTAGTGGGAACCACTGTTAACGTCTTAATATGGTATCGGGTCTATGATAGGGATCGGATGCAAAATAGACAGTCTTGAGTGAGAGAGGTCACCGACCGATGGTGTTTTATATTTGAACACTTATGTGTATGTACATATGTATAGCGCTAATCATCCTAAACTTATCTGGTTTTACAGGTATTTGTGTTTTTACTTTGTCTATCCTCTTTTTTCTTATATGTTTTACCTTGAAATAATAATATAAAATAATGAGTTCTTTGGCACTGTGCTAACCCTTTCTCCTGCAATACTATATCGTTGTATATATATAGAAAAATTAATTCACTTTTTATTTTTAACTATTGTATTTATTGTATAATTGTATTTATGACAATAAAGTGAATTTGAATTTGAATTTGTTGTGGTTGTGGTGGTGTTGTTGTTGCGGTTGTGGTGGTTGTGGTGGTGTTGATGGGGTTTTGATTTATTTGTGGTGTTGTTGTTGTTGTGGTTGTGGTATGGGTTGTGGTGGTTTTTGTTGATGGGGTTGTGGTGGTGTTGATGGGGTTTTGATTTATTTGTGGTGTTGTTGTTGTTGCGGTTGTGGTAAGGGTTGTGGTGGTTGTTGGGGTTGTGGTGGTGTTGATGGGGTTTTGATTTATTTGTGGTGTTGTTGTTGCGGTTGTGGTATGGGTTGTGGTGGTGGTGGTTGTTGGGGTTGTGGTGGTGTTGATGGGGTTGTGGTGGTGTTGATGGGGTTGTGATTATAGTTGTTGTTGGTTTGTGGTTGTGGTGATATGGTTTAACGGATGGTTATCTGAGGTCAACGCTTATGGTATCTTTTCATCATTATTTATGATTATTATTTATGATTAATATTTACATTTTGTAATTAATTTACATATGTTTAAATTTGACTTTTGTATTTCATACTGTCTAAAATGACAATTATTTTGTATTAAAATGTCTAAATAAAATATTTATAAACTGGTGATGTTGTTGTTGTATGGGTTGTGGTTGTAGTGGTGGTGTAGTTGTTGTTGGGGGTTGTTATGGATGTGGTTATGGTTGTTGTAGTTGTTTGTTGTGTGGATGTGGATATGGTTGTTGTTGAGGTTGATGTTTGGTTGAAGTGGTAATGGTTGTGGTTTTGTTTGTTGAGATTATGGTTGTGTTGTTGTTGTTGTAGGGGTTTTGGCTGTAATGGTGGGTAAAAAAAATATTTATTAATTTAAAAAACTATTAATATTAATTCACACAAATTCTCACCGAATCTATCAAAACTGTGGTTTGTTTATTAAATATTAAATTGATTTGTTTGTTAACGCATTGAAATCGTAAACAGTCACTGATCGATAAATAATTTAATATTAATTCACGCAAATCATCGCCAAATTTTTCATAACATCGAAATCATATTCATCTCCAATACAAACTGTTATTGACTTTAATTGTTGTTTAAATCTATCAGTAAATCCAATAAACATTTCATTACAAACTCTTTAAAATTTTATTGTTTCAATAGATTTTAATAAATGTTTATTTTCATTGATTTGTTGAGTGAACACATCAATGTTTCCATCAGTCGATAATGATTTCAGTTAACGCATTGCAAACGAAAACATTCACTGACTGATAAATAACTTAGTATTACTTCACACAAATAAGCGCCAAATATATCAAAACATGTGTTTCCTCTCTCCTCTCTCTCTTTCCTCTCTTTCTCCTCTCCTCTCCCTCCTTCTCTCGTGAAATGCGCACAAAATATTATTGCGGACAAATATTGTTGCGGACAGAGAAACGAAAAAGTATTTTTTATATATATAATTATTAGAATATACTAATATAAGCCAATAACAGTAATGGCCGCTATTATCAACTTAATAAATTTTGTGTAAAATTTAATTTACCGAAGTTTACTTCAATTTACGTAAAATTACGTAAATTTATACTTCAAAAAAGAATTTGACGTAAATTTCCCATTCTTAAATTAACTGCACGAATATATACAGCTATAATGCATTGCTATTAAACATTTGACTTGTAAATGAGTTTTTTGATTGCGTTATGATTGGCATTTAAATACTAATATTAATTATTTTAAGTCACAATAAATTTTTAATCAATATACAGGTAGCATAACAACAACTCTTATAATACGGGTATTCTAATAACTTTAATTTTAATAAAGCTTAAACATACAAAATAATTGGTAGACTTCTAATAACGTTCAATGAAACCTTATTTTAAATTAACATTTAAAGAAACATTTCAGTTATATTCAAATAAAATGAAAAGTATACACGTATTATATTAAACATTTATTTTAATTAGAAATGCATTGGAAATAAAACAAGGGAACCCTCTGTTCCTTACGTCATATATTGAAAAAGGTTTTATAGAAGAAGCGAGACTATTAAGTAAAGTCCGTTCACTGCCAAATGCGCCAAATATCACTAGTTATTCTGGATTATTAACTGTTAATATAACGTATAATAGTAAGTTTTTCTGGGTTTTTCCTTCTCTGGATAGCGATAAAACCTCTCCTGTATTGCTGTGGCTAAATGGAGGACCTGGAGCATCATCCCTATTCGGAGTTTTTCGCGAAAATGGACCATTTATTGTCCAGAAAAATTTGAAACTAATGTTGCGAGAGTACACGTGGACAAAACAGTTTTCGCTCCTTTACATTGAATACAGTAAGAAGCGGATTTAGCTTCACCGACAGTGACGATGGTTACGCTATGAGGATGTGAACGATGTGGCCAAAGACCTAAACGAAGTGTCACCATTTATAACGAATATAGTGTAAATAATTTTTACGTTACTGGCGAGTCATATGCGGGTAAATATGTGCCCGCAATTAGCTATAAGATCATACTGAACGAGCAAAAGCCAACATTAATTTGAAAGGTATTGCTATTGACAATGGGTTTTGTGATCCAGAAACTATGCTTGATTTTGGTAACTATGTTTATGAAATTGGTTTGGTTGATCAGAAACAAAGCCAATATTTTTTACAAAAACAGCGAACAATTGTTAGTTTAATAAGACAACGTAGATTTATTGAGGCGGTTAATATACTTAATTCTTTAATATCTGTCAAACCAAACGCTGGATCCTATTTCAAAAATGTCACTGGTTTTATATATTATCATAACTATCTCCACAGTCAACCCCCAATTGATTATAATTACTATTCATTGTAAGTAGTATTGAGTGACACACGACGGGCATTACATGTTGGAAATTTAACTTACAATGACAAATCAAATAAAGTAGTCTATGACCATTTGATTAACGACATAATGCAGTTCGTAAAACCAATGGTTGAAGCGCTACTCGATAGCAACTATAAATTGCTTTTTTAACGGACATCTAGATATCAGAACTCCAGTTCCTTTCACTGAAAATTTTCTTAAGACTGTTATATGGAGTATAGGAATGCGAATCGTATTATTTGGAAAGTGGATGATTAGTGTGGAAATACAGATATCGCCGGTTACATTAAAAAAGTGCGTAATATCTATTACATTACAGTTCGTAATGGCGGTCATGTACTGCCTTATGATCAGCCGAGAACATCGCTTGATATGATTACACGATATATTACGAATAAAAGTTTTTAATAAAGCACTTATCTATTAATTTAAATCATTTTTGGGTTATGATTATGGTTTTTTATTAACGTTAATGTAACGTAATGTTAATTAACGCGCTTTCTAGTAAATATTTGACCTTATAATTATGACAATGTCTGTCTGGTAGTAATTTATCTTACGATTTTTCTTTACGTTTAAATTAAATATATATTTTTTGGAATTAAATTTATTGTCGTCCGTTATAATGGTATAAATATATCCAAATACGAATTCAATTTTCAATTTACTTGATGTTGTTTACATATCTAAATATCCGTATAAAAAATTTTATTTTAGTCTGTTAACTGCAGTTCAATTTAATAACTCAATGGTTATGTTGCGATTTTTTAAATAATAAAATGTTACGTAATGTTTGTTTTGATATAAATGATAGAAATAAAAGTTTTTAATGGCATTGTGTTTGTTTTTAATTTAAAATCGATATTATATGAATATTTTTCCCATTAACTGGATTATAAATCATACTTTTTTAAAGATTCAAATTTTGATAGACTAATATAAAAATTATTTATTATTCCTTGAAATTTTAATCCTATCGCTGTATTTTCAGAAAATTAATCAGATTAGATATTATTACAATTAAAACTGCTTTCAATTTTGACTTAATTAATATTTATAATTGTAAATGTGTTCAAATGTTATCGGATCAAATTCGTCGCGCAATTCAATAAAATGGTCAAAATCGGTAAATATATCGTTAATCGCTAACTTATTATAAACATTATATCGTGGAGCGTACATTAACCAAAGCAAATGTCCACCAGCTGTGTATTCCACGTGATCGAGAACACTATGAAACTCTTCATTAAATGGGTTCTCTATTTTCAGTATATCCTTTAAACGCAACATTTCATGCTCTATTTTCTCAATTTTGCCATTAATAATCTCAACACACTTCTCAATACTATTACCTAATCTATAGTAATTATAAATGGAATTGTATTTTAGATCGCTTTTCGTAGCGTTCTGAGCCAATTCTTTTTTCAGTGAATAAATATCGTTAGCTAAACATGATTGCTTATTCATCAATTCCACGTAATCACTAAACCGTTTGTCTGCTATCAACTTATCGCTAACATTGGTATCCAAACAGCATTCTACTAACCAATACCACGGAAATGCGCCTGAACTTTGCACTCTCATCGCAAGAATATCGTCAAATGAATCCAAGTTTAAACCAGACATTTTGTCAATTTCCATTTTGTTTGCGTTCACGTAATCAAACATTGCTTTGACAAACGATTCAAATCTCGGTCCACTGTATGAAAACTTTACTTTGTCCATTAAATATCGCGTGAACTTTTCAGTTGGAGTTTGCGCTTCTTTCTTGTCAGTGATTACCGCCAAAAGATCAGTGAAACCATTTAGAGTCTTTTCAAATCCGTATTGATCTTCTATGAATAGTAAAAAACACATATATTCGATGCAAATGGTTAAACGATCGACAGACTTTTCAAAAGGTAACATTAAACAAGAGAACAATAATGCCGATGATTCCACCAAACTTTTTTCAACTTCACTACTATTCATGTCCATTAATGGTAAATCATACGCAAACTTTCTAAGTCTCCAATACATCAAATTGTAATTTATTTTCAATTTAGTAGTCATAATCTTAGGTTTAAAATTATTTATTTCTTCAATTAGTTTTTCATCCATTACTAATTGTATTCTAGCAAAAACTTGTTGTTTATAAAAAATATCTAGAAAATGGATATAATTAGTTAATTCTTAACATTAATCAGCATAAAAAGTATAGATTAAATTAAAATATCTTACGATTATGTAATTAATGAAAATTATATTTTCTTGATTTCAATACAACATATCGGCACTCGCTATCGATTTTTATACCCGTTATTCAACTTTTCCTCAAACCTTATTTTAGATGAAAACATTAAATAAAAATTATATAAAAATCAAGTTTTAATTAATAAATTTTTAAAACGTAATTTATTATATATTTATGATACAATTAAGAAAATACTCGATTATTGATCCCAAATAAATTTTATTGCTATGTTTTTTAAAATTTTTAATTTAATAACAGAGAATTAATAAGGAAATATTGTGTATAAAAAGGTGCATATTTTAATAGCTCTTAAGAAATCTGAAAAATTACTAGTAATAAACATTGTAAAATTTACAAAATCGTTTTTATTAATTTAAAATATGATTGTGAAGTAGCGAGTTGCGCCATATTTCCCATTACCCGAAATTCTCCTATAGTTACTAATATTTTAACAATTAGACGACAATAATTTAAAAATCGTAACAATGTAATATTGTTTATATGATTTTACAGATATTTTCATATACATTTCACAGAACCGCAATACATTTTCCAAATCCAGAGCGAGAAGCAGAGACAAAGTTAAAAAGTCTATTAAAATTATGATTAAAATTAATTTCAATTATAAAGTGTAGTCCATAAAGCACATACAAAAGAACTAAAAAATAAAAGTATATTTCTCGCATAAAATCTGCAATATTAATCATTAATAAATGACTAAAAAAGCACTTAAAGTTATCGTGTTTTATTGCTCACTTTGCACTAGAGATGCACATTTTAACCGGTTAACTTTTGACTTAGCAGGTTAACTGGTTAAAGTTAAGAGTTAAGGTTAAAGAT
>JAQIXJ010004249.1:0-11164 GCA_034700185.1 Phthiracarus laevigatus | reverse complement strand
ACGCATTGATTCCACAATATATATGCAACATATATCACAACTGATTCATTTAGAAAAGTTGACGCTAAAAATTGATACCAGTAATCTCAATGATTTTGTTCTACCATTTGAGAAATTGTCAATTAATTGTAAAAATATGAAACATCTAGACTTATACTTATACGTATGGAGCTCTGAATTAGTACCATATTCAGCGTATATTCGATTATTAAAATATATCGGTAATTTTGCTAAACTCGAATATTTGCGTTTATCGATTGACGGTGTTGTTTCGCCACCTACTGATTGCTCGGAAATTTTTTCATTAAAGTTAATGAAAAATTGCGTCGAATTAAAATATTTGGAGATCTATTCAAAAATAATTGGTTATAATTTTTATCGCGATCTAATAATTTTTCCAAAACTTAGACAATTAATAATATGTGCACCTCTTAGATATGTTTTCGAAGATATCGAGGATTCTGCTGATAATATATTGAATTTTTTGGCTCAATTAAAATTATTAAAGTGTCTTACTTTTATTGGTAACGGTATTAACGCTAACATAACAGACATTGGCGTATCAAATCTGATCGATGGATGTTTACACTTAAATACATTAACATTTAGAGGATGTGGTCGGATAACAATAGCGAGTATCGATAAATTCATAGCAATCGCTAAACAACGATCGAAGATAAAATTCACGGTTAATTTGTTGAATGTGCTGGAGGATTATAAACGATTAATAAAACAAACTGTTAATAGAAAACAGTTTATTCCTCCCAATCTTCATATAAATATTAATCAGTAGATGATTAATATTTTTATATCAATGATTATTTTATTGGCCAAATATGGATTTCTTATATGAATTGATTACGATTTAGATGATGATTATCATCCATATATATATATAAGATTTTTTTCGCCTCAAATATACATTAAATTTTACGTATAATATTAATTTTACGGATTAAATGTTAAAAACTATTGGAAATACAGCATTCAATATTAATAGACATTATTAAATAAATAATTCAATTTTAATTAAAAATAAATACATGAAACTAATATAAGTGGAAATTTTTATTTATGGTGTTATCGTTAGGGACGACACCGGTGTAATAATAAGTTAACACATACACATTTGAGCTTACATTCAGTCTCTTATGTGTATAATTGTTTTCGCCTTAAACATAACGGTACATTAAATTTTACGTATTAAATGTTAAGAAATATTGGAAATACAGCATTAAATATTAATAGACATTATTAAAGTATATTATTAAATAAATAATTCAATTTGTAATAAAAAATAAATACATGAAACTAATATAAGGAAATTTTTATTTATGGTGTTATCGTTAGTGACAACACTGGCGTGTGTTCGCTCACAAACACATTCTCTGTTGAGCTTAGTGTCAGTCTCTTATGTGTTTGCTTGAACGAACATTTCTTCATTACATAATTACTTATAAAAATTATTATATTTAAATTGCGAATTTTTTTTTGAAAAAAAACTAAAATAGATCGATGATTACGTGAAAAATGCTGTGGAGTAATATATTTACTTGCATTGAATGCAAATGATGTAAATATTCAAATGATTTCAATTAATTAATAAAAATGAGTTTACCAAAAAAACCTAATTAAAAACAGCGGGAATTCATTTATATCGAATTTGTTAATCATTATTTCAAAGTTGTTTTCAAAATAGGTATAAATTTTGTAATCCATTTGTTATGCTTGCGATCACATATACGCTAATTATTAAAAGTTTTGTTTCACTGACATTAAAGAGTATTAATGAAGACGTTGTTCTATATATCGGAGATTTTTTTAATAATATTCGAAAGCATATAAATCTATTAGCAATTTTCGCATTTCATTTACAAGTTATATCTCAGTTATTCAATATAAGTTACTTTTATAACAGTAATAAACCAAGTTTTATCAAGATTAATATCTCCCAAAAGTATAAGACTATCAAATCATTTAGAAATTTAAAAATTGTTGGTAAAACGAAAAAATTATTTGAAGCAGAAATATTTATTAAATACACAATAATTCCATTCAGTTTAATGGCATTGACTCCTTATCTGTTAAACTATTCATTATTAAAATTCCTAACATTTCCAATATTTTGGACATTGATTGACATTAACATGCTATTATTACGTTAATAATCTTTTGTGGCAATTGATTTATTTCTATTTAATATGTTTTTAGATAAAGTTAAAATTGGGAACATTAACCTACTGATTGTTCGGAAGTTTTGTTATTGAAGTTAATGAAAAATTGCTTGGAATTAAAATATTTAGTTATCATCAAAAATAATTGATAATAATTTTTATCGCGATTAACTATTTTTCCCAAAACTAAGATAATTAATAATATGTTCACCTTTTAAATATGTTTTCGAAGATATCGAGGATTTTACTGATAAAAAATTGAATTTTTTGACTCAATTAAAATTAGAAAAGTGCTGAAGACTAACTATATGAATCAATGGATGATAAATAATTTTATTTTTAATATTAATTAAAGCAAACATTTGCCAAACCTATCAAAACTGTTTGGTTTGTTTGTTAAACATTAACTTTTTGAATTGATTGTAAAATCATTGCAATCGAATACAATCTTTCTCTTTCTCTCTCTCTCTCTCTCTCTCTCCTCTCTCTCTCTCTCCTCTCTCTCTCCTCTCTCTCTTCGATATTAATTTGTTTTCGATATATAGGGTATCCATCCCGGCTTTTTGCAGTACTTTTTTAATCTGCTAAGGTTACTTTTTGAAGAATTGTCGTTTCTCAGTTGTACATGAATTACGTTTATTGAATACACCACATGAGGCGGGTAGAGTACGGCGTGGGTGTGTGGAATCAGGCCTGGACGGGTGGAGGCCGTCATTGGTGGGTAGAGTCCATCATTGTCGGGTGAAGCATGGTTTGGGTGTAATCCTGACTTGGCGGTTAGGGTCCGGTTTAGAAATACTCTTTGACACATATAGCATTAAACTAAGATCATAAAGTGGAGTGAAATGAGGCTTTACACGATTTTTTTTTACAAAAACAGCGAACAATTGTTAGTTTGATAAGACAACGTAGATTTATTGAGGCGGTTAATATACTTAATTATTTAATATCTGTCGAACCAAACGCTGGATCCTATTTCAAAAACGTCACTGGTTTTACTTATTATCATAACTATCTCTACAGTCAATCCCCAATTGATTATAATTATTATTCATTGTATGTAGTATTGAGTGACAAACTACGTGCTTTTCATGTTGGAAATTTAACTTACAATGAAAAATCAAATAAAGTAGTCTATGATTATTTGATTAACGACATAATGCAGTCCTTAAAACAAATGGTTGAAGTAGACTAGTAAACGGGTACCCGAATGTCGGGTTCGGGTCGGGTGCCCGACAAGTTTGTCGGGCCGGGCCGGGTTTTAAAATTTATATTACAAAACCCGACTATCATAAAAAATCAAAGAAATGATCAAAAAATTTAGGAAAACTTTTTCCATTTTTAAAAATACAACTTTATTTGTACTAAATAACAAATATTAGTTGCAAAACTAGTAAAATATATATTTTGTGGAAATTATTTTTGCAAAAAATTATTGACATTTGCTTAAGTTGGATTATCTAGGTTGAAGATCTCCTATATAGTAACTATAAAATTCTTTTTTATAACGGACAGCTAGATATAAGAACTCCTGTTCCTTTCACTTAAAATTTTATTAAGACTGTTATCGGGAAAGGTTCGCATGAGTATAGGAATGCGAATCGTATTATTTGGAAAGTATATGAGTGTGGAAATACAGATATCGCTGGTTACGTGAAAAAAGTGCGTAATCTATATTACATTACAGTTCGTAATGGGGGTCATGTACTGCCATATGATCAGCCGAGAACATCGCTTGATATGATTACACGATTTATAACGGGAAAAGCTTTTAATAATGCATTCATTTATTAATTTAAATCATGTTTGGGTTATGATTATGGTTTTTATTAACGTTATTGTAAATTTCCGCGCTTTCTAGTAAATATTTGACCTTATAGTTTTGACAACGTCTGTCTGTCAGTAATTTTACGATTTTTCTTTTGTTTAAATAAAAAAGTCTTTAAATTTATTGTCGTCCGTTATAATGGTATAAATATATCCAAATACGAATTCAATTTTCAATAGACTAAGTCTTGATGTTGTTTACATATCTGCAACCGAAATCGTATAAAAATCTTAATTTTAGTCTGTAAACCGCGGTTCAATTTAATAACTCAATGGTTTTGTTGCGCTGTTTTAAATAATAAAATGTGATGTAATGTTCGTTTTAAAATTAATGATAGAAATAACAGTTTTTAATGACATTAAGTGTTTGTATTTAATTTAAAATCGATATTATATATAAATATTAAATAATATTATTAATAAGTTATAAAAATATTTTTTAAGTTTTATACTATCGATTCTCAATAATAATTATACATTCGTTTGATCTGTTTCATTGAGATGATGAAACTTAATTTAAATTAAAATATAACAATGAATAAATAATAATTTTGCTCTTAATTAGTACACGTAACATATTTGATTTTAATTTAAAATTAAAACTGAATAATCCATATGGAATTAATAACAATTTAATTTTGAAGTATATTTAACGACTAATCTCTACGCCAATTTTAATAATTTTACTTTGGCATAATTTTCAAATAATTATGGTGCAAAATATTAATAAGCTGTGAATGTTTTATATCGCAATAAGTTATCGAATTTCCTGAATAATTTTAGAATAACACTTTCTGTAGTTTTGAGTGTAACGTATATGATTTTATACCATAGTTACCCAAGGTCTGAAGTGCCAGGGAGGTCAGATCATGAAACTCTCAAATTTTAGGAGGGGGGTCGAAAACTTATCGGATTTACTCTACAATTTTTTTGTCTTCTGACCAAAAAATTTTTTTCTCAACCAAAAAATAGCACGTTTTCTTTACAATTTCGATTTTTGTATGGATGGGAGGTCATCTTTTCCAGAATTCTAGGGATGGTGAATCCTTGGCAAGCACCCCCCTTGGGTAACTATGGTTTTTCACCGCTTTTTCCCAATGAGCTATGATAGACTCATCCTTTTATCAAAGTTATTTCCCATCAGTGTGATAGCGTGTGTGTGTGTGTGAATGGGCGGATGGGAGTTGGAATGTGTCCGTTAAACTGTGACCGATACGCGTTTAGTGATATAAGCAGAGTACACATGCACATATAAAACTCATAATCATTGCGTATATTTTTTGCTTCTATTAATAAACAAGAGTTGAACACACATATTGAATTAGATTTTGTTTATATAATGTAATATAAATTTTGAGTTAAAAAACTTATCTAATTAATAGGGAAGTGAAAATCGTTAATTATGGATTCAATAAAACGGTAACCATTTCTATTAAAAACCATTTAATAACCCGATTAAGACCCAAATTAGAAAAATTTAAGTAAACGAATAAAACGCTTTTTTGTTGACATATCAAACGATTTTTGAAATATCAAACGATTTTAGATATATTTAACGATTTTTCAGTTTTCAAAACAATATTTATGTAATGTAAAAATAAATTATAAAAACTCAGAAAAGAAAGAAAAAATTCAGATTTAGATTTAATTTATTTCAGACAATGTTAATTTGGAAGAAATGTTTTATTTCCGCGTAGCGGGTTCCAAAAACATTTCTAACTCTTTAATTCGCTTATTACAATAATCAATCAGTTTATTGCTATCTTAGCCCGTACATTTAAGATCCTTAATATACTCGTTAAAAATTGTTTAATTGTTGATTATCAGTCTTTGTTTTTCTCTTGCAAATTCAACAATGTACTTTAACGGTTAAAAGAATTTATATATTGTTAGATAACGTTCTTAAAATTAGCTGATTTCAATATTGTAATATTGTAGGAAAACGTGACACACAGCGAGTGCGAGAGCGAGAGAGAGAGAGAGAGGAGGGAGAGAGAGAGAGAGAGGAGGGTGAGAGAGAGAGGAGGGTGAGAGAGAGAGAGGAGGGGGAGAGAGAGAGGAGGGGGAGAGATGGAGAGTTATTTTATATCATTATATAGTTTATTGTTTAACAAACTTATAATTCAAAAGAATAAAAACGTTACTTGTTTAATTTTCTAACGCAGTGATGGATTCCACATTTGGAAGTACAAAACACGCGCATTGGAATACAGAATAAGCCACCAAATATTTCTCGGCTTTACTACAGTTCAAATAATTTAATGCTAAATCGTAACCAAACTTTCTAACTCTCCAATGCAACAAATTGTAATTTTTTATCTGACTTTGACAGATATATGGATTTGGGTATGTCCGTCCGTCCGTCATCCGTCATACACACTCTTATTCTAATTAAGGGATTTTGATCTTCACTCTAATAAAGGGTTTAGACCTAATTCTTATTCTAATTAAGGGAATTTAAATATTTCTTATTCTAATTAAGGGATTTTGCCAATTTCTTTTTCTAATTAATGGATTCTACCAATTTCTTATGTTAATAAAAGGATTTTAACCTATTTCTTATTCTAATAAAGGGATCTTGATTTCAAAAAGGACAAAAAATAAAGTTAATACTAGCTAAAGTATGATCAAATTGGTATTAAAGGTGCCAAAAAAATTAAAAAATTGTCAAATATGGCGATATTTAAGTTTAAAATAGTAGAGAAATTGCCATTTTTCATTGAAATCTACTTTTTCAAAGTGGCATATGCCAATGGCATTGGCAAATTTGTGTCAAAAATTAGGAAAAATTTGGTAAAAATTATCAAAAATGGCCATATTTGTATCGAAATAGGCAAAATTCGGCCAAAAAAAGATTAAAGCTATATTGGCATCTGCCACTATTTAGTTTTATAAAAGTGATTTCCTGTATCAAAATGTTAAAAAAGGTTTAAAAATAGCCAAAATGGGCAATAACCAGCAAAAATAACAAAAACTAAGAATAAAATTTGAGTTGCATCTGCCGCTATTTGTTTTAAATTAATGATATTTCAGGCTCTAAATTGATAAAAATCTGGGAAAAAACTCAAATTATGCAAAAAATAACTAAACTTAAAGTTAAAATTTTGTGGCAATTGCCACAGATTTGATGCCATTTTGGGATAATCAACCACTGTATAGTCAAAAATTTCGGTTAAAAGGTTCAAAAATCAGATTAAACTAAAAAATTATAAGTTAGAATTAAGCGGCATCTGCATCTAATGATTTATAGAAAGCTAATTAATGTTTTATTAACTATACAACTTTATAACCTAAAATACTTGGAGCGAGCGACCATATACTAACTGAACTTAACTTTACAAAGTCAGATTTTATGACCGTATCGATCTTGTTTTTAATTTTACTGACCTAAATATTACTGCCCATATTAGGGTTATTATTTTGTCAATGATTATAAATATTACATAACTCTTTTGTTAATATGGTAAACTAACGACTAAATTCACTCACTTCCATTATTTTTCTTTATACGACTTCAACAATAACAATGAGTTTATTAGATATATTACACAAATCTTCGTTGATATACTCTGAGGCAATTAAACCTAATAAATATGTATATGCCTTAGTATTTAAAAAAAATATTGGTATTATCGTTTATAATCGACTGAAGGTAAAAGCAATTATTGCTAATTTACAAGTAATAAATTAAAATTTCAATATTCTTATATTCATATACATATTCGTGTAATCTAGTTAATATCGTTGAATTTAATGAAATTAGTAAGAAAAAAGTTGGATTTTACTGTTGGAATTTATTTATAATTAATTACTAAGGCCTTTAATTAACGATTTAATAAAACCTTTTAAAATCGTATTGGTGACTATTCTGATGTTGTTATATAACTTTAACAATTCTAAAAATGTTATTTTTATTTAACGATTCTAACGGTTTTAAAAATTTCTAACGATTTTATTTATTTCTAACGAATTCAATTTTTTTTAAAAAATAGGAAGAATTGGCGTTAGAATATAAAAATTGTCGCTAAAATCCGATAAGTTTTGAGTGGGGTAATGTTTTAAGGGTTTCATTGGGGAAAAATTTAAAAAATTTTTTTCAAAAAATGTTTAGGCACAAAGCTCAAAATAATGTTAATTAAATCCGTTGAGTTTTTTGCATTACCTATGTTTTTTAAAATTTTTTGATTTCAAATCAATAGATTTTTTCAAACGAATTTTCTAACCATTTGACCATTTATTTCTAAAGATTAATAAACTATTTTGCACGTTTTTTTCTAACGATTTTCAATGCCTTATTAATTACTATAAGTTTTATGAAGTAAGTCAAAAAAGATTTAAGTACGGTTTTAATTAAAATAACTATTCTATTCAAAAGATAGTTTTAATAGTGGTGTTATATTTCATTAAATCGTCGAAATACCAAATTAAAACATTATAAAAGAGTATTAAAAAATTGGATTTGGTTGTAATAAACGTAATTGATCTATAATTACAATTTATTGTTCAAATAAGCATAATTGCATTTCATTTACATAAATTGTGCGGTATTTTTGTTGTATATTCTTGCTTCGCTGGTCAATCTATTACATACTTGTGTTTTATACTTTGAGGTAACGCTGGCATTAATGCTATCTAAGTACATCCGTTGCGATCGATACTACAGAGGATGATCCACGGAAAAACGGGGCGTTTTTAAATTTCAATAACTTATTAAATAGTTAACATAGTTAACTAAAAAAACAATTAAAATAATTAAAAATTGTGCCACATTTTTAATATAAAACATAGTAAAAATTAGACCGAAAAAGTGTATTTTTAAAAAACTTATTTAGGCATTCTTAATAAATTTTAAATTTAAGGGCACAAATAAAAGTTGACTAACTTATTTTCAATTTATAGGTCTTGACATTATATTATCTCATTAACAAAATTTTAAATAAAAAGATGAGAAAAGTCAATAAATCTATGATAATAATATGCCGCGCTTAAATCTACAATTTTTTTGTACAAAAATAAATTTTAAAATGTTAATTCCATAAACATGCCACAAACCAGGTTATTTTACATTTTAATCTCAAGTTATAACGGCTCAATTTTATATGATTGGACATATGAAATGTCACAAACACTTATAGTTAAAAATAAGCAAACTTTTTCCATTAAAAATCGAAGAAAGTTCCAAAAAAAGTTATTAAAAAGGCAACCTTAGAAGTCATGACAAATAACGTTTTATATATTTATAGATAGTTACGAAAACTCTGTGTTTATTTATAAAAATTTACTAAATTACTAAAAAGTTAATCATCTTTAAAAATGCCCCGTTATTTTGTCGATCACACGTACATTGTCCGATCTACGACCGCTATACTACTAGTCAATACAGTACACTATAACTTCTAAAAGACTTTGTTACAATTACATTTTCTATTTTTTTTTAATTTTAATTTTTATATTTAAATATAATTTGTTTTCTATACTATTCTTCTTCTATCGTTTCAATAATGTTAAATCATGCATACAGTAATCAATTATTATATTTTTTGGACATTTCTATCTACAATATTTTCTTTAATTTCTTTAATTAATGTTTTTATGGTTCATTAGAAACCAATAATTTTTCAATAATATCAGTCTAGATAAAATGCCACTTTTAGACTATTTGTCGGATGTTTTACAGATATTTATTGGATCAAAAAATATTTTAAATGCTCTATCAATAAACATCGATTCAAATTTTTATATCTTAAAATGCTCTAAAATTTATTTCTCATAAAAACCGTGCTAAAGTTGTTTCTGAAACTATAATACCGTGTATAGGTAGAAGTCACGTAACTTTATATAACGAAATTTACTTTGCACAACAAGATCCGAACATTAAGCAGAAACAGTAATATTCAGAACTGATGAAAAGTTAGAGATCTCTTCACGAAAGTCTCTTCACAAACAAAATTTGTTATTAAAACACTGTCACGTAATTTAAAATTATTATCACGATAAACATTAATTATGACTAAGTATGGTTTTATGCTAAATTAATTAACATAATTTAATAATTATTAATTATAATATTAATTTATTAACATTAGTAGTATAAGTATACACCCGTAGCACAGCTGTTGTAGATAAGTAACCTGTATTTTAATTTACAAAACTTATTATTAATATTTATAAATTACTACTTAAAATATAAAAGTAATTTACTAATTAAAAGGATAACATCGTATTTATAATATTAGAACCGTTCCACTCATAAGCAAAAAAAATTTAAACCAGCATTAAATTAAATGTTTTGTAGCTCTCTTTGAAGAGTCAAAGTAGAGCTTATGGATTTGAGATTGTCCGTCCGTCCGTCTGTCCGACCGACCGTCCGTCCTCCTGTCCGCAGGCTCATATTAATTAAGGGATTTACATATATCTTATATTAATAAAGGAATTTGAAAATTTTCTATATTGGCTTTGAAACAAGTATATTTCTGACATTCTTATGAATAACCCCACGAAAAAGTGAGCTCTCTATGAATGTTTCGTTCTTGTTATATATCATTTTTGTCAATTAAGTTCAAAAAATTTCTTGTATTGTTATATAATATAAGATTTCACTTCGACAGATACATCACTTACTGCAATAACTTCAGCAATAAAAACGTGTACAGATTTAGATTCTTTGGTCAAAACTAAACGACTATAATTAGGGATTGAGAATGAAAACTCATCAAAGCGGTCGTGAACCTGCAACTAAAATGTATCGAAAGCAGGAATGGGATTCGGGAATTAAAATTTATTTTTATTGCGATAGAAAAATAATAAATTACAAAAAACTGATTTATGAAACAATTTAAAATTATATTTTTACTCATTGCACACGTAAGAATTATTAAAGGGAACTAAGCTAAAGAAAACTCGTAAAGCTGACCACTGAAGCAAGAATGTGCAACAAAAATACCTTTCTAGTTATGTATAGAAAATACTGTATTTTCTATACATAACTAGAAAGGTATTTTTGTTGCACATTCTTGCTTCAGTGGTCAACTTATTATAAACTTGTGTTGTATACTTTGAGGTAACGCTGGCATTATTGCTTTGTACTAGACTATGAAACGGGCCCCCGATTTTTCGGGCCCCCGCGGGCCCCCGACGTTTTCTGTCGGGCTTTGTCGGGCTCG
>JAQIXJ010004248.1:0-11165 GCA_034700185.1 Phthiracarus laevigatus | reverse complement strand
TATTCATAACAGAAATATTTTCAATTAATTCAATTTTGAGGTTTAGATAACTACAAATCATTTTTAAATTAACTTCGAATCCAAAATTTCTAACGAATTTTTCTAACGATTTTGGGACTTTTTCTAGCGACTTATAAACGATTTGGCACTAGTTTTTCTAACGAGTTTCGAGACCCTACTAATAAACCAATTAATATCCAAATTAATAAGATTCAAACGAATTAAACTATTTTGAAATATTAAACAATTTTACATTTTTAAACGAAATTTAATAAATGACACTGAATATCCTAATAAATTGAAAATATCAAAAAATATTTGTTAATTTTGTAGAAAAAACGAGGGTGAAAAAAGAAAAAATTTTGTCCGTTAGTTTCTGTAGATGCTAAAAGATTTTTTTTCTATAGATGAACAGAATTTTTTTCTATCGATTTTTTTCTATAAAATTTTTCCGTATCCTTGAGGGTCCTAACAAAAACCTGAAACTGAACCTAGGACTCAGAAGCCATTTAGAGAAATGAACCTTATTTTTTAAGGACGCTGACCAAGTCCAGGTCTTTAAGGTTGCGATTTGAACCTTGGCTCGGTACTCTTATGCATTAATTTATTTAAACAACGCTTAACGTTATTAAAATTGCATATTTTTTATGCATTAATTAATTCCTGTTTACATCTATAGTTTTACGACTAATATGTTTTCATTGAACATATGTGTTTGAGCTCATGGTAAAAATTTTTTGAATGAATTAATATTAAAACTTATTTAAAAACTTACATTTTAAATTTTCATTTAAGTCCCAACTCTTAAGAACTCGAACCTGAACCTTTAAGGACATGGAATCCATAGGGTCCAAAGTTCTAAGGCTCGTTTTTGTTCATTTATATCTTTTTCAAAATATAAAGTATTTTTTAGGGACAATAGATCGCGATTCATTGAAGACAATTAAAGTGTTATAAGTTTTGGTATCATAATTCAATTTTGTAACTAAAAAATTAATATTTTCCAACAATTTTTTAATACAATTATTGGCGTTTTATTAAATTAAAAATAAATGATTTGTACCTTTTTTCTAACGATTTTTGAATTCCTATTAATGCGCAATAATAGTTATTTATTAGATCTTCTGGATAATCTAAACATTTTACTAACTAATTAGCTAATGATGGTTGAATTTTAAAATTATAAAAAATTTAGTTATTTTCTAAATTAATCTAAAAAATTATTTAAATTAATTTATATCATTTAAGACAAACTTTAGGCCTTTTAAGTTCAATATTGAAAAAATTTTGATCATTGATTATACAGAACAAAATAATTAAACTACTTTACATTACAGTTTACTTACATTAAAATGTTAAGAATGCGTCCAATGAGATTTAGTTATTAAAAACAAGACAAAATGAACAATATTTAAGAAAAAGAACTAATTACTGTGCCATATCAATTATAAAATAAACTGGTGCAATGAATACTATAGCTAACGATACATTATTTTATAGTATTAGCTAGTTTTTAAGTTAATGTGTTGTCATTGGCAATGGTATCGATCATTATTTTGTTATATTCATAGATGTGGTATTATTTGTTTTTATGTCTCGCTAAACGACCGATTCAGACAATATGACTGATTGTAATGATTAGGGTCTTGAAAATCGTTAATTAACGATTCATTTTTTCAAAAGAATTACTTAATTCGAACTCTATGTAACTTAATATTAATCATCGTAGATATTAAATTGACTTTAAAATTTTTAACGATTCTAACGAATATAATGATTTAAAATATACCTAACAATTTTTAATAAATCTAACAATTTCAAATAAATTAGCTAAAAATGATATAAATTAATAAAATCATACAAAAATTTTCTTAATTAAAACTTATTAAATTCGTTATAAGAAAACTCAGGAATAATTTATTCCGAACAAATTGAATCTATGATAATAAAAACAATCAGTTCCATTAGTTTCTGATCATTTTAAAATTAAAGTGTTTATTCATAACAGAAATATTTTCAATTAATTCAATTTTGAGGTTTAGATAACTACAAATCATTTTTAAATTAACTTCGGATCTAAAATTTCTAACTATTTTTTCTAACGATTTTGGGACTTTTTTCTAACGATTTTCAAGACTTAGTAATGATACCCACATTTACGTTCTTAACATATAGTGTTCCGCTAAATATTACGAAGGATCTGATTTAAACATTATGCCCATATGGATTTTTAATTGAAAATTCAAAATTAATTTTTTTATTCAAGACTAATCACTATGGCATCGAAAATCGTTTGAAAAAACGGTGCAAAATTGTTTATTAATCGTTAGAAAAATCGTAAGAAAAAAATTATTGAAAGTTTTAAAAAATTGTAGGTACTTCAAAAACTCAACGGATTAAAACGGCAATATTTCGAGCTTTGTGGCTTAATTTTTTTTATAAATATTTTTCCAGTGAAATACAGGCAAATAAGACCTCACTTAAAACATATCGGATTTAATCGACAATTTTTCGGATTTTACCGACAATTTTAACCAAAGTTTTTAAAAAATTGAAATCGTTAGAAATTAATAAAATCGTTAGTTATTTTCAAACCGTTAAATCGTTAATTAAAATTAACATTTTTAGAATTATTTAAGTTAAAAAAACTTTAGTATAGTTACCATGTTTTAGAATGGTTTAAGCAAATCGTTATTTAACGATTTTCAAAACCCTACTAATCACTAAAATCGTTGAAAAGATGAATTTATAATTATAAATCTTTAGTAAAAAATTCGTTTTCAGAATACAAAAAGTTTATTTAATGATGAAAAATAATAAAAATTTAAGCATTTATTTAAAGTGAACAATTAATGTTTTCAGTTTATACCATATTATCGCATCTAATTTTTTATTTTACTACCACTTATTTTATCCTTGAGTCGTCAGTTGGATATAATGGCTGAGAATACTGTAAATTCTTTAATTTGCTTTGATCAAAAAGTAAGTTAATCCTTTCTATATGTATCGCATTTTGATATCATATGATTGTTCACATAAAAGCAAATTTTTTGAGTGATTTAAAAATAAATAAATTTTTAATCGACTAAACTGTACTTTAAAAATTAGTGAAAATGAAATATGCAAATAAATAAATAATTATAAACTAATAAAATAAAATAGCTATATTTGTATTTAATGTGAAACATTTAAATCGTTGTTTTTAATTCTTTTACTTTTTCGTCCATATTTAGAACGAAAGATAGCGAAAAATCCAAGTAATACCATAATAGAAGCTCCACCCGTTAATGAGATCATTACGTACTTGTAATAGAGAACTGGTTCCATTACATCAGATACGTTCTTTATTTGCGGTATAAAATGTTGAAATAATTCGATAACAATTCCGTTATAATTTTTATCGAAAAAACTCATGGCTGCAAATACAAAAGCACCCGTTCCCTAAACAATTTACAATCAATGCTAGTTTTAATTACAGTATTGTATTTGAAATCAATTTCTCATACTTACTGTATTATTACCGATAAGGTCACCAGTTAAAGCGAGTGTAGCTATAAGTAGTGCAGTGCCACCGATCCCAATAAAAGCTGCCACTATATATATTTCCCATAACTTGTATGAGTTATCATAAATACCGCCATAAAAAATCCATATGCTTGAACCGATACCAAATAATATACCAATTAATAAAATACTCTATAGAAATTTTCAATATAATACAATATTATTTGTTTTTTAGTTAATAACCAGAGACCATCTTTTTCGGATTATCCGAGTTGTTACTAAATGCTTCGATTTAGTGAAAACTTAGATATTTATACTTAATATGAAGAAAAAATTTAAAAAATCTTTAAAAGTATTATGATAAATCAGACTTTTGTGGAGGATTTAATGCATTTCAAGCCTAACTAAATTATGGTAAAAATCTCAACTATATTCTATTTCCTCTATTATTGACAAAAAATACTTGAAACAATTAAGTTCAAAGACTTTCCAAAACTTTTTAAAATAATATTTTAAAACTTTAAAATAATATTTTAAAACAATTTAAAACTACAGTATATAAATAAATTAAAAAAGTGTTAGAATAAATAGAAATTTTGTCTTCGAATTGTAAAATTTTTTCTCTGACATATGTATACGCCATTTTTATTAGCTTTTTTTATTAGTTTTTAACCCGAAAAAGAAGTGTCTCTAATAATAACATACTCTTGAGCCCAATTTCGTAGAGATAGGTTTTGCAAAAAATGAAAAAATAAATCCTGACACGTAAGTAGCAAATGGTATGATAGCAATTGTTGCCTATTTTATAGAAATCATTTAATCATTTATATAGTTATAAAATTATAAGTATAAAAAATCACTTTATTCATTCGAAGAGTTTCTTGCAAATATAATGGCGTATAAACTTGGGAAAGGTTCACATACATTCTTGCCATTGTGTACATCATAGTTATCTTCCAAAAATTTAGTGATTTTAGCCAGGTTTTCCAACTTTTTTGTTTAGTATCTCTATCTGAAACAATAATCGATGTACTATTTTGGCTGAAGTTGGAATAATCGCTATTATCACTATTATCGCTTTTAATTGAAGTTATAGTTGAGTGTGTGAGCTCAAGCTCGTCAATCGAACGCATAGCTAATAGAGTTATAGTGTTGGTTGAGTTTGAGCCGATATTACAACTTTGTTCAATAAACTTATTTCTCTCTACCATAAACACATTTGGTTTCATTTTTTTAGCGTTATGTTCCGGTTCTTTAACAAATACGTGAAATAATACGGAAAACACGATCCCAATAGCGCACACTATATATGCCACTCTCTAATTGTTATATAAAAATTTATTTACTCCAGTGTTCTATGCTATATATAGTAACTCTCCCGCCATTAACAGAACTAACACAGCAAAACATGCGCTTTAGTGTTTAATATGTTTGGCCGAATAATTCCTTCGTTTACCGTTATTAGAATCAAAAATATTAATAATTTTTACTTTATATGTAAAATACGAGCTAATTTTTAATTACAACTGAAAATGAATATTAAATAACTAGAAAGTTTTTATTTTTTGAAATAACTTGACTTTTATATATATATTTGTTTAAACCCAAGCGTTTGAAACCCATGTGACATATCTTAATGCCGGGTTCTCTTAATGGCGGCAGTTACTATAATATAAACTTAGATGTATTACCGTAAAAACAGGCAAATCTTTTTCGGTTATAGTACCGGAGTCACCGAAACCCAGTGCAAACATTGTCACCGTATACATGCAAATATTTGATGCTACAGTTGCTGCTTGTCTATTTAAATATCAAAAACTCATTATTAAATTAAATATTTTTAAATAAATAATTACTGTCACTAAAACCGTTCTGGTTTAATAAATACATTAAAATGCTTACAAAATTATTATTTCGGATAGAATTAAACAATCAGAAGCATTTTTTCTGTTAAACGCTGCTATATCGTATAATGATTGTTTACGTATAACGATAACATCATGGTTTTTAGTATAATTCTTACAAAGCGGAACACATGCAGAACCAGAACACAGTACAGTATTTTTAAAACATAATAATTACATAATTTTGTTACTTTCATTTCCGGCCATTATAATTCATGTAGACTATAGAATACTTAATTAAACAAAGCAGTATTAAAGTTAGCTTAAACGGGAAAATGTTTGCATCTCATAGATTTAATAATGCTTTCAAAATAATCTCAAGAGAGCTGAGCGTGGGTGCGAACAAATGCAAATACTGGGTGGATAACAATGCGTTAAGTGTGGAAAATATTGTCGAGGGTCTCTAGTTAAAGTTAAAGAAACGACCCAATTATAAGTCTACTTCGCAACAAATAGGATTATATTTTATGCTTACGATATGACTTTTATCCACACTCTATCGACATAATCATTCAACTCATAATTAAAGCACGATATTTTACAAAAATAATTTTTTAGACATTAGTTAGAATAACTAAGAAATTGTATGCAAGTAATACTATAAAAGACAAGTTATTTCACAGATTTTATAAATCAATATAAATAAATATTCTAGGCATAAAAAAATATGTTGACAATATTTTATTGTTTTGGGGGAATTGTCATACAATTTCGATTAGTTTTTATGAATGATATGTAAAACTAGAGTTAGTTGAGAAGAGTCAAATTATTTATGGAAGAAGTCGATTAATTATTATTTATAAAAACCTTATTTAATTTGTAACATTTTACATGTTAATAATCTTTATTTAGTTTCATAGATTTTTAATAAACATTATTTTAAATTTTTAAAAACACAACAAATCAGAACCGTACCATTACCGTCAAACTCAATTTTTTCCATTACTATTACCAGAGCGGATATACAACTCCATTACAAATCTACATAATGATAATGGAAATTTACTAAATTTCCGCCCACCAGCTTAGAACTTAACGAATCGGCTACTTATTCTACTAAATTTGTTTATAAATTCAACTAAAATTTTTAAAGATTGTATAACAATTTTTATTTTAATAATACTTCATTTAAGCTCTCAAATATTCTAACTCGTAAGCTATTCTTTTGTTAATTCACTAAAGTTTTATGAACAAAAAACTGAAATCAATCAAACTTAACCATAAACAAAACCAAAGTATTAGATTCTTTGCAAAGGATTTCTTTTGTTTATGCGAAAGTAAACTTTGACATACATAAAATCATATTATAATAGAAAGTCTCTCAATTAATCAAATCAATCACTTATTGATATTTTCTTATCTGCAAAAGCGCATTCATTGGTATAAAGAAAGAAATGACGGTTCATTCTAACACTGTAAGCATAATGTTTATTCTTTAAATAAACTTGTTGTTAAACAGGATATTTATTATCAAGTTCAGTATTTTCATAAACAATATACGATCGCATAGGTAATTATTACCTTTATAAATGACATTTACAGTAATTTAAAAAATTTGATATCGCCCTGAATGATTATGATAACCTTTAGAGTAAGTGTTATTCTTATTGACACCCAAATCTTAAGTGCTATTAATCACAACTATGAGTATTATATTATTAAATGAAATTTAATTACGGAGTTTCTTACTACAATAAGCATTTACATTAATTATATGTGTTTATCTAGTGAATAAGTAATGATAGTTTTTAAAATGATTACCTAATATCAATATTTATATTTACTCATACTTCAATTCAAAAATGAGTAAAGGATTAATGAAATTGTAATTGGTATAAATGGTATAAATCGAAAAGCTTACCGATATGCGTTAAGCGCTAATCTTTCATTAGTGTCATCAGTCAAATCTGTAATCATGGTTACATGTGCGACCTGTGTGGCTGCCCAACCACATTGGAAAACCGTTACAAAAAGCGCATAATAAATAAACCTAAAAGTTGTTGAACTATTTTGGCAACCAAGACATACGTTATAAGTGAATGGCACACTTAGTGTGGTCATTATCACACCTAATAGATGCCAACTCTTTCTTCTTCCATATCGACATATGAACCAATTGGGATTCCTATCCGATGCCATGCCAACAACTGGCGAAAATACGGCATCAGCTACTTGACCAATAAGAAGCAAAGCACCTGCCGTTGAATCGGTGAATTGAAATTTGAAAAATAGTAAAGTATACGCGAACCACATCGATACGCTTAAGTCATTGTATATGTGACCAAAACTATAAAATATTTTTGTTTTAAACGTTAATCGACGTTTAAGTATTGGCGATGAGTTAACACTGCTTGCGGTGCTATTGTTGTCTAATTGTGAAGATATATTTGATGAGACGCAACACGACTCCAAGTCTTTATTGGTCACTATTATGTTCGATACTTCTTTTTCGTTACTTAATGTTTTGTTAGTAAGCGTTTCTTGTATTAACACCATAATAGATTAATTTTTCAAGTTTCACAACAAGTTATAAATTACCAATATTCTATTTACTTGTTGTTTAGGAACCAATAAAAAGTACAATTTAATAATACTAATAATGTGATTCAAACTTGAAAATTTTCGAAAAACTTAATAAATAACTTTTTTGTTATAAAGCCAAAATCTATAGTTTTTAGATTTGCATCAGTTCACACTAATTCAAGTGAGCAAAACTTTTTCTTTATATATACTTTAAGATAAAGAATAAAAAAGAGTTACAGTAAAAACTAGATTATGTAACATTTATCAATTGTTATCGGCAAATAATATAAGAAATGCGCTTCTTTTTATAATACTTTAAAATATAAACTTATTTCTAACGACGTAAGTGCTCCGGTATGAGTATTTTCCTTATATTTAATTAAGTGTTCGTTCAAAAATAGTATAATAAAACTCATATTATTTGATTGAAACCTAAGATAATTTCTCATTGATATCCTGAACTGTAGATTTAATTGAATATGTAGGTAATCAATGACTAACCAGTTTTTATTACCATTTCGAAAAAAGTAGAAATCGATAACTTACTGTATATATGATAACTTATTTGCTATTATTTTTTTATTTTTAAGTCTTATTACAAGTAAGAATGCCATCATTGAATAGTAATGTACTAAATAGTCTACAAACATGTAAATTATCGGCTGCTCAAATTCTGTTTTCACATGTATATTCAAAAATTGTTTTCTATGTAAATTCAAATTATGTAAATTTTTTATTTAAAAGGTTTACAATTTCTTCTCAATTCATTTATGTTTGTTTTTATAGTCGGTTAGGATTGTGTTAAATAAACTTTTAAGGGAAAAGTGAAAGAAAAAACTGAAAGCTGATAAACAATTTTTTATAAATTGGATAATATTGTATATTAATCATAAGTTGTATAAACAATTTAAATTAAAAAGCTTATTTTTACAAAAATAAATTAAGCTGATTTTATTACCAGTATTCGATTTATTATTAGTTTGGTTGTTATTCTGTAGAATATGAGTCAATATAATAACAATATAGTTTCTCTAGATAGTTTTTCAGTGGTTTTTAATTTGGCGTTTCACAGTTATTAGTACTTCTAGAACGTAATATATATAATTCAAAGTAGGACAAAAGTATAATTTTTAACTGTAAATCTAATAAAGATAAACTAATTTTTCTTATAATTGACTTATATAACGTTTTGCAATTAAAATGTAATAATTCGTTAACTATCAGTGCATTCAACACCACAAACAATGTAAAAAATATATTTCAAGTTCAAGGTTAGTTTATAACAACACAGGAAACCCCGAAATTTCACGCTTCAATCATATCATGACGTTTTTGCGTTCTGTTATGTCTAAACATTCCTAGTAACATAGTTATGGCCAATACCCCAATCTTGACGTTATTAACAGGCTTCAGACAAGTTTAATATTCAAAGTAGAAGTGGAAAAACTTTAAAAATTAGAGTCCCGTCCTGTCCCGTTTATTTAAGGTAGTGATCCTGTCCTGTCCCGTTCTGTTTAAGGAAATATTTTGTCCCGTCCTGTCCCGAAGCTATTTTAATTTTATTGTTATAAAGATGTCAGAAAGTCGTATAAAAATTTTTATCTAAACTTTCGTTGATAAAAACTCAATGCTGCTTTATAAGATATAACATAAATCATTTTACAGAATTGTTTGTAATAAAATTGAAAAAAATTTAAATTCGATGATGTTTGCACACAAAAAGCTGATCATTTATAGACTTTCGGGATTAAGCCAACGAATTTTACAATCCCGTCCTGTCCCGATAGTTACATGTTACAATCCCGTCCCGATAAAGTCCGTAAAATTTTTCTAAATCCCGATCCTGTCCTGTCCCGATATTTTTTCCAGGTCTAAGTCAAATTATGCCAATAAAGTTTAACTCAATCTAATGTCAATGTGAAAATTTTAAAAGAGAATATATACTGTATAAGCTTTAAGCGCTTATATTAAAGAAAAATTAATGTGATTCAAAATTGAACTTAGTATAAGTTCTGGTTTATATTAATTAAATTAATTTTTATAAGTCAATGATTTATAGTCAAATTTTAAATCAATATCAAATAAGTTTTTTGCGTAGTAAATACTTTTTTATGCACAACAATATTAATAAGTAGAGAGTCAAAAAGATAGATAATGCTAATTTTTTGTTTTATACATTCGAAGTATAAAATTATTATATGTGCACGTATTATCATACAGTCTGAAGTATTTTTCGCTCCATTTATAAATGCTATTTTTAATGGTAAATGCTATAAAAGCTATAAATGCTAATAAATGCTATTATTTTTGAAATCGAAAAATTGTCGTTAAATTCTGAGTAATTTTGTTACCCCTTCCTCTTGATTTTTTCCAATACCGCATATCGAATTTTTCAAAACATTTTGAAATTTCATTATAAAATGAATTAATGAATATTTCGAAAAATGTTAATATAAAAGAAAAGACATTATAGGTTAACATTTAAGTAATTTTCAAAAATATAAATGCTATTTTTAAGAGCTATTTTGGTCATTTATTAATGCTATTTATAGCGCTATATTTATATGGTATAAATGTTAAAATTTCGACTCTCTATTAATAAGACTTTATTCGGGAATACTGTACGTTTTTATCTAATTGTTAAAAATAACGCGATTCAAGAATTTAAATGTTTTTTATAACAGATTTAGATTATTATTATAAAATATTGAAATAAAGTTTGTACACGTTTACCGTACATCAGGGTTAGCTACATAAAACAGAACGGTAAAAGGAAAATAATTAGTCGAAACCTTTTTTAAAATAAGCTATTGTTTTGGTTCGCAACATATACTTGTCTAATCAAAAAAATGGAATATGCAACACACATTAACCAAGTAAAGTAAAATAGACTTTAATATTCTGTGAAAAATAGACGCAAATGGTTTGTTAGTTATTGTTTCATATATACTTTCATATACTATTAACTAAACTAACGAGGGAATGACCCCAGGTGGATTAAGCCGAAAATTTTGAGACCACTTTCATTCGATAGAGCACTTCAAAAAACGGGGGTTTAAATAAAATTTGGCGGCTGAGACTCATAACAGGAGGTTTGGGAGGTGTTTTAAAATTTGGGGGACAAAATTACAAAAATTAATAAGTTATTAATAAAAAAGAATAGAAATATGGGGTTTTGACATTTTGGATAATCATAATTTATTTTAATTTTGTATAAAAATTAAAAGCTTGTAA
>JAQIXJ010004247.1:0-11166 GCA_034700185.1 Phthiracarus laevigatus | reverse complement strand
CACTCTCTCTCTCTCTCTCTCTCTCTCTCTCTCTCTGTCTCTCGTTTTCGATCTCTCAAACTGTTCAATTAAAATTTCCGTTTTGTCAACTCATCAATAGATGAGTTTCCCCTTTTATCAATTTTTAATTTTAATTTTAGAATAAAAGTTTTCATTGCAAAAGTGTTTTCATTTGATTCGTGTCATCAATTCATTAATTTGTGACTTCAGTGGTCACAATTTGGAGCAATAGGTAGGATACGAATGACTCGAATCGAGAAGAAGACAAGAAAGCGGGAACTCATCCAAAGTTGAAAACAACGGAAAGGAGAAAAAATCGAAATTCACAAACTTAAAGCACAACACAAGTTTAGACTCGAAGTGCATTTCAGTCTCATACACGAAACACTCAACTGAATCAACGAATTCCTTCAGTGTCACCGCCAAGTACTCCACCAGCAGTCCGAACGAAACCACCGGAACCACGTGTTGATGGAAACCAATCCTAAATCCTCAATAATGCTTCGCTTTGATTTTGGAGATCCAACTCAAATTCAAACAAACTAAAATCAAACTCAAATCAAACCACCAGTGAGTGGTTCACAACACAATTGCCAAACTCTGTTACAGCTTCACTGGAAGTGATGGACTTATCCAAATCGAAGAGTGGCTGACCATTTTCGAAATCACAACTCCAAACTGGACGGACAAGGGAAGCGTCTCAGCCATGTGTCGACATCTCACCGGAGAGGCAATGCGATGGCTCACTCGCATTGATCCTAACCATCACATGGAATCCATTCAAGAATAAGGCAACCTAACGATTTGGTCGCCCCACACGTAATACATTAAAGGAGGAATTGGATAGAAATTAGCGTTCGGGCGAGACATTCTAGTCTTACTTCAACGAGTAGTCACGAATCTTGCAACTCGCTGGACAGGACAACGCGAATCAATTCGCGTTTATTTCACGGGAACTTCCAGACGTGATTAAACGTAATCTCATTCGCGCGCAATTACCTAAAACTCCCGAACAATGGTTGGAGATTGCACAGCAGTTCGTAGACCAAATACTAGAGCATGCAAAGCGAACCGCCCAGAGGTACAGTCACATAAATTCCTAGCCAAAGACAAAACAAAGAAGTGAGATCGAAACAAACCGAAACCAACAATTGATTTCTCAAAGCCACCCTCCACTCCTTGCCCAGTGTGTAAAGCTTTTCGTGAAAACAAACTGCACCGGAAAAAGGATTGTCATCGACTCAAAGTTCTAACACAAGCACCACAATCAAGCGCAAGCGGCCGAAACTCGCAAACTACTTCAGCTTCAAGTATTTAACCAAATCTCATCAAACTAGATGTTCTTCTCAATGGACATCGTCTAAAGCCATTTCTAGATTCTGGTTTCACAATCACAGCGATTTCAAAGAAAACCGCTGATCGTTTCAAATTTTGATGGGACTCGTTATCATCAAATTCACTGACGCACATCGCGCGTTCTACCGCAACACTTGGTTCTGTGCACGCAAACGTTGAAATTTCTTGACAGACATTTCACACAACTGTTCACGTTCTCATAGACCTCGCGCCCGACATGCTAATCGGTCTTGATCTCGCAAGCAAAGCCAAGCTGTCAATTAATTTTGCAAATGCAACCTTTTTGGACACAACTTCAAGCACAGCTGCAGTCACTCATCATCTCGCACAATATGACCAGGTCGACAAAACTTTTAGATTGGACTTATGTTTTCTCTGTGGACTAAACTGATTTGGAGCGTTTCATTGGATGCCAACACAGAATCAGAATCAAAGCGGACTCCTTTCAGCAAATCAAACGACCATTCCGGATGTGAGCTCAAAGGGAATAGGAAGTTCAACGCCATGTTGATTCACTTCTCAAAGCGGGATTTATTCGTAAGTCTCACTCTCTATAAGCGTCGCCACTGTTTCTAGTTCCGAAAAGTAATGGAACATTCAGACCAGTCATCGACTACAGGGAACTCAACAAACTCATCATCCCTGTAATACATCAATTGCCAAGAATTCAAGCCTCATCGATCGACTCAAAGCATCTACATTCTTCACCAAACTGGATATCACTTGGTGTTTCTTTCAAGTACCTAAGCATCCTTATTCAATCGAAGACACCGTACTCGATGTACCCAATAGACTATGAATTCCTAGTGGAACACATGGGCGAGAGAAACAGTTCAAGTGTTTACCAATGCGAAATCCGTCGCATCTCGAACTATTCTTCGATTATGGACTCGTTCAAATCGTGAAAAATATTCTGCTTCACACTGTTACTATGGAACACCACATCGATCTTTTGAGAAGAGTTCTCAACAAACTTTATTTGTCAAGAAGTCAAACTGTGTCGCAAAAAATGCCAATTCTTTCAGTCTGAAGTCACATTTCTCGGGCATGTCATTTTGAAATAACAAGTCAAACCATTAGACGACAAAACAAAAGCAATCAAGGAGTTTCCAATTCTGAAGTCAGCCAAAGACATCAAATCATTTGTAGGTTTGGCAAACTTTTCAGAAACTTTGTACCAAATTTCAGTTGACTCACATCAAGTCTCACTCATCTCACTAAACTCAACGTTCCTTTCAGTTGGAGCGCTGAACAACAAGTGTCATTTGACAAACTCAAACAAATGCTTACTCAACCATCAGTTCTTGTTATCTTTGATCAGTCACTGCAGATAATTCTCACCACAGACGCAAGCGGTTCAGTAGTGACAAGATTTTTGTTTTTTCTTTTTCACAATTCAGTTAATAATTCATCCAAAACATTAAAATCTGGTTTAAACTCGTTAATTGAAGACATTGTTGAAATTCATTCATGATTTCATTCATTCGTGATTACAAATTTCTGAAATAAAAATTTTATAAGAGGTTTCCATTGACCATATGCCAAAATTACATTTATTAATGGTTTTTTACATGTTTCTTATTAATTGAGTCTTCCCACTTACAGTTGGTTCAGCTATAATACATAAAAAAGGGATGTTTAAACTTTAAATATTTTAAATCCACAATTTGTAAGTTATCACTTTTTGAGTCAAAACTCATTTTAAACAAGAACAACAAATTCATAGAAGGCTCACTTTTACATAGTTTTATCCATATGATAATAACAATTCTACTAGTTTTAAACCAATTATGGAAAAACTTTAAGTCACTTATTGAAAATAAGAAATATGTGAATTCCCTTAATCAATCTAAGACTGCCGACATTTGAATGGACTGACGGATTGACGAACTGACAGACATTGTCAAATCCATAAGCTCGTCTTTTTTAAAAAGATAGCTAAAAACTTTTATTTTTTACTCTTAACGTTAAATACAATATATTTTTTTACTCATTAAAACGTACTTCATAATGCTAGAATACAATTACATCTACAGATACAAAACTTTCATTACAAATATTACATAACAGTTTTTACTTTTTATAAGTTTTTTTAGTTTTCCTATTATCTTTCTTTTTAGTGTTAAATTTTCTACTACTGATTGACCCTCGTATGTTGAACTAAAGCTTTGAGTCAAATTAGTCAGTTTCAAATAAAACTGTATTCAAACAGTTCTTTTGAAAAAGAATTATGCTATTTTTTCACCACATTTTAATTGGTACTCAAAGTTATTATAATTTAAAATAATAATACCAATTTTTCCACGATAATCAGGGTTTATTATAACAAAATAAAATATAAATTAAGAACAAACAAATACACAAGCCTATAATGCAGCCTTATATACTTAATTTTTTAAGTGCTACTGAAGATTTCTCACATATTTGACCAAATGAACCGTTTGTTATTTTTATACCAAAATGTTAGCTACATTAACACAACTCTTAGCTGCTATTTTGTATTATAAGTAACAAACAAATCGTATCCAGCAGATTGTTTCGTATCTTTTTCTGTTTTTATTGCGTTTTTCTATAGTTTTTTATAAATTACTAAAAATAAAAAAGGATTGGAAATAAGTTTAATTTATTCATAAAACAATATTAGAAAATACTATATCATAAAATATTTAAGTAATATTTTGTAATGTTTGTAATAATTTTTGGTAACTTTTTATTATGAATTTATTTTTTATAACCATGTAAAGGATCATATTTGGCGATTTTTATTTCTAAATTTAAAATAGAATCAAATACCCAAACAGAACCTTTATCAATGTACTCTTGTATTAACGTATCTATATTATGAATTGATTTAAAAAATATTTTATTAAAAATCTTAACATTACTTAATGGGCTGGAAACTGAGGTAAAGTACCCTTGTTGTTCAGTTACTTTAACGCCAATATCTCTTAAAAATTTTATAGTTACACAAAATTGTATTTTTATACTTGAGATTTGATTCATAACAAAAATTAATTGTTTTGTTTATTAGTCAAAAAAGAATTCCTTGGAATCATTATAATTGGTTTCAGGAACAAATGTAAAAACGAATAAGTGAATTATAAAATGAAAAGTAAAATAGTTAACCTGTGAATGGAGAATGAAAGCTATCGCAAAAATAGGAGAATCTCAAAGTTAGTGTTCAACGAACATTAACTTTTATAGTCTAAAAGTAAAAGATTATGTAATGCGTTGTGCGTTGATTCGTTGACCTTCTCAGGGTCAAGGTCAGGTCTGTACAACCATGGACTGTGTGGTGGGTTACGTCCACCTCGTTCAAGTCACCAGAAGAATTTTCAAAATTTGAATATTAAGACAAGGAGTTGATCGTAAGCTAATACGTAAGACATAAATAAATTGTGTTCAGAAATAATAACTTAGAATTTTTCCGAGAGTAGGAAAATCCTGCAATAAATTCAGAAAGCTTGCTGAAATCCAATCTATAAGCTAATTTAAAAAATATTTGAAAAATTCATTTATTTTAGTTTGATTATTTCCCAGGGAATCTTTTTTTATGAACATTAGAAAACTTAAATTATTTTATGAAAAATTCATAATAAATTAGAATAATAATAGTTGAAATTAGTTTTAATATTTAATAAATAAAATAACGCGGAACGAAACATTTAATAAAAATTTATAAAACGATTTAAAAGTTATAGACTAATTAGTTTCTAAAATCATGTGATTGTTGTTTAAATAGAACTGGTTTTGTTAGTGCTTTTAGTTGTTGTGAGTCGTCATTCGGGAATATAGAGGGCAAACTATGAAACTATGAATGCCATATATTGTAAGCCATAAATGTTAGAGAAGAATATCTAATGATCATATGCTTATATCATACATACATTTATAGTTATATGCTATTAAAGTTAGATAAATAGACCAAATTTAATATATTATTTTTGTTACCAAAATTTAATTAAATTCAATAGGATATCAGCATATTATTAAATCAATACTAATATTGAATGGCGAGTCAACCGACCTCTGCTTTAAGAGCTCTTACGCTAGAATTTAAAAGGTTTGTTCAAATGACTAATCATTTCGTTTGTTTTTCTTTGTTTATAATAATGCGTATTATATATCCATATATACGATTCTATATATCTCTATAATCCTTATAATTATGACATTCTATTAATAATGGTGATATTGTGTTGAATTATATGATAACTAATTAGTTTACAAGAAGAACCAGTGGAAGGTTTTCGCGTTAAATTAGCGAATGACGATAATTTATTTGAATGGGAAGTCGCCATATTTGGTCCGCCAGAAACTCTCTATGAAGGAGGATATTTTAAGGTAATTCAAATTCATTCTTATCCACATATACGCCATTCATTATTTCCATTGACAAATGGCAGGCTAGAGTAACGTTTCCAATAGACTATCCTTATAGTCCTCCAGCTCTTAAATTTCTTACCAAAGTATGGCATCCAAATGTTTACGAAGTAAGTGATTCATCATTGTTACTCATCATTGTTCAATGCCATCATTATTCAATCAATTATGATAGAATGGAGATTTATGCATATCAATACTACATCCACCTATTGATGATCCACAAAGTGGTGAACTTCCATGCGAAAGATGGAATCCAACTCAAAATGTCAGGTAACCAAACACAATCAACTCATCACAACTCTATACAAATGTGATCAACACTATCTCAAAAAGAGATATTAAAACTAATTTCTAAATTAATTAAAAAACGTAATATAAACTGTTTAGTGTTCTCTTCTCCTCTTCTTCCCCAATCATTCTTTACCCCATCTCTCTATTTCAGTTTATAAGAATTCAATACAAACTTAGATTAGCTATTATCTGTTAGTTTTAACTTACCATCACATTTAGTAATCAGGTTTTTGCCTGCCGTGCAAATTTAATTTGTCAAATGTTTAGACCATTATTTCGTGAACAAACTCAAAACTTAGTAGTTTTATCGAAATTTACTATATATTTAATTAAGCAAAACGAATTACTATGAACTAATAAATAAATATTTTACATTTGTTAATAATGAATAATTTAGATTATGTTATATTTATTTGGTTATCATTTGGTTTCTAATCAATTATAAATTTATTTTTTGAATTGTGACGCTAATTGAGAACTTAAAATGACTTTATGGTCAAATAAACCTATTTTAAGTACTGTATAAGTTTAGAAAAACTTTGGAAAAAGATTGAAGTAAATGTAAGATGAATATAATTGAATTATAGGACAATTCTATTAAGCGTGATCTCACTGCTCAATGAGCCAAACACTTTTTCGCCCGCAAACGTTGACGCATCGGTTATGTATAGGAGATGGAAAGAATCAAAGGGCAAAGATAAAGAATATGAAAACATAATTAGGTTCGAGAAATAGTCATTTTTGTAGTCATATAAATTAATAGCTATGTTCGCACAGAAAACAAGTGACGGCAAGCAGATTGGAAGCTGAAAAAGACAATGTAGTGGTTCCCTTAACTCTCGAGGAATATTGTATAAAACATCGCACTAAACCTGTTGAAATGGAGACTGATATGACGGATTTCTATGATGATGATTATGGTGATGATATGGATGATGATGATGACGATGACGACGATGATGATGATGATGATGAAGATGAAGATGAAAATTATAAGGAAGATAATGAAGACAGTGGTAATGGAGAGTCGTGATCAGTACACCTAATATTATATACTATTCAATCATTTTTTATTATTCACTCGCATTCACGCATTTTATGTATAATAACTGATATTTTAGATAAATTGCTGTAAAATTATAATATTGGGTGAAGAATGAAATATAAACCGGTATCTATTATTAGCTGATTCCTGTTATATATTTCATTATTCTAATTATCAAATGTAGAAAATATAAACATTATGTGATAATAAGTAAATATACGATTAATTACATTAACACACAATTTCTTACAACTTTATTTCTTAAGTTTATGATAAAATATATGAAATGAAAACTCATTTCAAAAAACGAACCACATTGTTAAAATCATATGCTTGATTCCCTAATGTCAGCATTCCATTCCCCTGTTTACCTATTCAATGACAGCTAAAAAGATTTACAATGAGAAAAATGTTTCGTATATTAATTAACCGTCATCAGTATGTAAATAAAAGGTATCTTATTTGAAATATTCATTCAAAAATTATTTGTTTACATCGAGCCTAAACCTAAGGTTATGAAAAAATACTGTAGACTGGTCTAAGCCTAAGCTTATAGAACATTTTGGAGCCTAAGCCAACGACAAGACTTAACCTGTCAGTCTAAAATCATAGCTACCCAAGGTCTAAAGGCTAGGGGGTCCTGAAAATCTCAATTTTTACTAAAACTCATCGGATTTAAACGACAATTTTTTTTGGTCTTTGGACTAAATGTGTTTTTTTCAAACAAAAAATACCACTTTTTCAATACAATCTCTATTTTTTATTGAGAAGGGGGTTAATTTTTCCAGAATTCTAGGGGGAGGTCAACCCTGGGCAAGCACCCCTTTGGGTAACTATGGTCTACAATAATTGAATATTCTGAAATTATTTGATGGAAGTAAGCTGCAAGCGTTTTAGATATAATCGCAATATGCCTAAAATAACCTTTGTACAACTAACCTAATATTATCAATTACTAACTAATTTATTTTTCCCACACTTAACCAGCATCTATGATGAAACGGCTTGACAATAACACTTAAATAAGAACAGAATAATATAGATGAGTAAGGGGTGCCAATGTACAGGACGAACAAATGGAAGGCAACTCTATAAATTTAATAATAATTCATATAACGTAATATGCAAAAGGGTATAATTCAAAAATATAATATTATTTAATTGAATGCCGGAAATTGTATCACACATATTGTGATATAAATGAGCACAGTAAAGGTGCTATAGTTTTGGTTTTTATTGGTTAACCAATCATTCAAACTATTGCTTTGTATATTGGGTTGATATTATTTAAAATTTTTTCAATTTGGTTTGGATTTGTTTCACTATTATACATAGAAACTATAAAATAATTTACTGAGCATTAAATATTTTAAAACATCATAAATGTAATTGTGTTAGATTAACAATTATTTCTTTTTTTTTTGATTTAATAATCTTAAATGAGTTAAATTTAAATGATTCCATAGAATTAGTTTAGAACATTTATAAATTCTTATAAATGAATAATTCATTGTATTATTTAATAGTGTTGAGTTGGTTTTCAAAAATGAAGACCGTTAACAACTTTAATACGCAGCAGTGGTACATACAGTATACGAAAAAATGACTATTTGTGTACCAGTGATATGCTAGGTTTTGTCGCCCATTTCTCACCAATTAATCAAACCAATTAATATTATCATTAACATTAACTTATTTAATTGTTGATATAATAATTTAATAATTGGTAAAACACGCTATTTGTATTTAAATGGCGTAACATATGTGAGATTAGCACAATGTCTAATCAATATTGTTTACATGTATCATAATTAAATCAACTTAATTTAAATTCACTTAATATTTATAATATAATGGATATTATATTAACACCAAATGAAGAACAGGTAAATATAAAGTTACACGCGTTTACTTAGTTTTAGAGATAATCAAGTATTGTATGTTATCTGCTTTTATACAGTATATATTTTGCTTTAAAAATAAATCTTTAATTTCAATAATAAACGATCAATATTTTTTGATTGAATCTCATTTTCTTAAACCAAACAAAACGATTGTTTTTTCTGTAATTGAAAAACTTGTTTTAAACACAGATGTTTAATTTTAAATAAAATAGTTTTGAGTTTTATGTAAAATTATAATTTCAAAACTATGATATATTAATTTTGTTCAATTTTTGGGTTTGTTTTGATACTAGAATTAAACTTGTAAATTAACGCCAAAACTAAATATATAATATATAATCACAAATATTTCGATTATTAATGTTTAACAATACCGGTATAATTATACTGTATTTTGTCACATTTAGGCGGTTAAAGATTTTTTGATGGTTGTTAACGAGATCCGACTGCAACATAGTTTAAACGAGATGTCATTAAAATGTGCATTAAAATTTTTAATCGCCAGAAAGTTCGATGTTCACCGATCGCTAGCGCTATATGAAGCTCACGAAATCATTCGCTTTCGAGAAGGTTTAATTAAATTTGAGGCTAACTGTCAACCATTAAAGTCGGAATTAGATACTGGAAAATTCACTATTCTTGTAATTGATGACTAATTTATTATTTAACTATTTTAATAAAAGACTATATTTAAATTGTATAATAGCCTATACGTGACAATACTGGGGCCTCAATAGCGATGTTTACTGCTAGTAAACATATACCATCGGAAACGAATCATCAAACAACTTTAAAAGGACTTGTATATCAATTGGACATTGCTTTAGAGAATATAGAGACGCAACGATCAGGAATAGTATTTATTTATAACATGAGTGGCTCGAAATACTCAAATTTTGATTACGAACTTAGTCAGAAAATACTTGAATTATTGAAAGGAGCATATCCCGCAAAACTCAAAAAAGTTCTTATCGTTTCTGCTCCGCTTTGGTTTAAGGCTACTTTTAAAATACTTAGACTTTTTGTGAGAGAAAAATTGAGAGATCGTGTGTTTATTGTGAATGTATCGCAATTACCTGTACATATTCCAGTTAATGCGTTACCTTTCGAACTCGGAGGTGAACTAATTGTAAACCATAACAGTTGGCTATTGCATTGTCTCAGCCATGAAAGTGACGTTTATGAACTGTGTGATATCGCTTCAAAGTCTTTCTCTCTTACAACCAATTCTAATTCACAAAACCAAGAAAGTGCAATATTATCGCTTAAAAATTCAACTAATTCTACGATTGGACAATCAAATGGGGGATTAAGTGAAGAAGAGACATCTACTTATAGTGACAAGTGTTTGCAAAAAAATCTTGCTTTAAATACTAATACTTTTAATGCAGAAAATGATATAAACCCATATCAATTAAAATCAAAAAATATTTCCAATTCTAATGATAATTTGGAATATAAGGATAAATGCCATCATTCCTCCACTTTGGATACTTATGATACAAACACATATGTTGATGATGTCTATTCTAATGAACATGATAGTCAAGGGATCACACTCGAAGAATTTATTCAACATTTAAAGGATAACGGAAGGAAAGGATTATATGATGAATATAATGATATCAAGCGTAAAGTAGTTGATGGCACTTTTGATGCTTCTCGACACAGAGCTAACCAAAATAAGAATAGATATACTGATGTATTATGTTATGACCACAGTAGAGTCAGATTATCTATTATTGAAGACGAACCTAATTCCGATTATATTAATGCTAATTATGTTGACGGTTATAAACAAAAAAATGCATTCATTTCCACACAAGGTCTGTATATTCATTTGTTTTATAATTAATAATTATCTTAAATACTGTATAAATGATTTTTATTCAAAAAAAAAATAATAATAAAAATGCATACCATTCTACCAGGAATATGTTTTAAAATAATTCGGAAATAGCGTATATTTGTGCTCTCGGAAGTATCTGTTTAAATTATTCAAAAATATGGTTATTAAAAGTTAGCAATATTTATTATATAAATTTTTTAACAATTTAAATTTATTTTCATCGCAATATATTTATTGCAGTATAATCATCATAGATGGGATTTTTGGGAAAATCCCAAATTTCACCATAACCACCAAAAAATTAATAAATTTCGTTATACCCACCAATTTTTTTA
>JAQIXJ010004246.1:0-11166 GCA_034700185.1 Phthiracarus laevigatus | reverse complement strand
AACAGATGGGTTTATTCGGTTGAATGATATGTTGCGAAAATATATTTTAGATAAAGTTTCCATTCATCGAACTGTTTATGCGAGAAAACATCATTTTGTAAATATGATGCAACCGTATTTGTGGCAATAAATACGTTTTAGTGTATCAATCCTTATTTATAGATTTAAAATTTCAATAAATATAGCACTCAAGAGTGAAATATGAGTGAAAGTGTAAATTTATTTTTTTTTCATAAATGGTAAACATTAGTAAATAGTCAAAATTTTCAAACCTGCAACCGACGACTTCTAATCCGACCCGACCCTAGTTTGACCAGCTTCGCGTCCACACTATTATTCTGGTATTTTTCTATTTTAACTATCTTTTTCCAATTTCCTAACATTTATAACAAATAATCGAAATAATTTACAGGGGTTTTCTATTGAAAGTTTTAGAACTTTGCAACTTGAAAATAGCCGTGAAACTTGTTTTCACTCTCTGCAAAATAGTATATAACAATGAAATTGGTATTATTTAGCTATGAAAATAATGTTATTTGTAATTTTTCATAAAGTTTTGTTTTAATTTCTATATTATATCAGATAATCTGTTCTAAAAATTCTAAAACTAGCCCGAACCTAACAAACATATATGAGTTTGGTGCGATTTTTTTCCGCCACTGAGAAATCATTTTTATACAGAATACACTGGGAAATGTTTCCGCCACTGCGTTAACTGTCATACGTCCACTATTTCAGTATGCTATAAAAAATCGCACCAAACTCATATGCTAACAAATTGGTGATCTAGTGTGCTCAAGCTATGCATTTCTGATGCTGTTTAATTGTCTAGTAATTAATGATGGGAAAAAGCTCAATCTCAGGCATGCTAATACAATCTCATCAATCTAATACAAGCTCAATATAAAACTAAAATAACATAAGTTATATAGTGGCATTTTAAAGATCGAAGCTCCATCTTATGAGCTAGATTTTAAGCTCAAACTCAAGCTTAAACCTATAAACTTTATATTAGTAATTTATAAAGACAAACATTACCTTAAAATGTTTTAACTTTCATATATGTGTTGCATACATCTATGAAATATTTTTGCTTTTGAAAAACAGAATAAAAAACTTAAAGCTTATTTGCATTTTGGAGGTTTAATAAGCGAGATTTTACAATTAGATAGTTATTTCATTATAACGTTAATAAAAAATTAACATTTAAGCGCTCATTCGTAAACAAGTAAGCTCAGCTCAGAAGTACATTTTGTATTTGCAAACTAGACAAGTAAATCGATAGCAATTTTGGAACCCGATCCGACCTGTGCCGAGACTGTTGAACCCGAACCGACCCTATTATCCATCTTAAGCAAAAGTCAATAATTTTTTGCAAAAAACATTCCACATAAAATATATATTTTAGTAGTTTTACAACTAATATTTGTTATTTAGTCGTTAGTATAATTAAAGCTCTATTTATTTTTAAAAATGGCTAAAGTTTTCCTAAATTTTTGATCATATCTTTGTATTTTTTATGAAAGTCGGGTTTTGTAATAAAGATTTTAAAACCCGACCCGTACTCGAAATATTTGAGCCCGAACCCGGCCCGACCCGACATTCGGGTACTCGTTTACTAGTCTATTGCAAACCTCAGCTCAATTGGTTCCAGTTTTGAGATTAAGCTCATCATATTAACAAAGCACATGGAAATTGAGCCATCTCTCATCATTACCAGTAATACAACTAAACTATTTTAAATATTCCGTATTAAAACACATGGTATTTACTCTAAAGTTCAAAACGTTTTATCGCGACGATAAACATTGCTCTGTTATTTATTGTTGATAATTAGATTTATTGTTTATTATTTGATGAAACATTCTAATGATCTATTAAAACTTCGAATACGATGAACAGATACAGTCGCCACAGTTTCGACCGATTCGGCGATGATTTGTGCGAAGAGATATTACAGTATATGAGTAACGAACACAAATGTTTGAATGAATGCGTTTCACGCCAATGGATGCGAACCATCTATAAAAGGCAACGCCATTTGGACATCAATTATAACTATAATCACTATCACACCAAAGACGACAATAAGTGTATGTACAAAGCCATCAGAAATGTGGTGAACAAGTGTTCGTCGGTGACTAGTATTTCACTACACTTCAAACTGTTCAACAAAACGCTTGAATCGAAAATATTGGGCCAAATCGCCGACAATTGTCCGCTATTGACGTCAATTAAATTTATACGTTATGCCGGCAATTATTATTCGAATGAGTGTCGGGTTTCATCGGACGCCGAATCGCTATCGATTTCCCACAGAGCTCTTCAGTATTTCGGCGCCATTTGTGGCCAAAGGCTAACGAATGCCGATTTCTCTTGTTATAGCGGAGATAAGTGTCGAATGTTGTTGAAAATGTGTCCCAATTTAATATCGTTGGAACGCATATATCTGAATCAATTGATTAATGATAAGCGCAAAAATGATGTGTTTGTGCCGCGATTGGCCCAAATTAATCAGTTAATTATTGGCAACGGTATTGAGTTGATGGAGACGTTTGGGAACCGTTACGCCAATACGTTGAAAGCGTTGAAACTGTCGATGAATGACGGACGCGATTACGATAAGGAGAGCGAATGTTTGCCGTATTTATGTGGGTTAGTAAATCTAGAGAAATTGGATTTGAAATACGAGTGCGATTTAGTGGCGCCAGAGTTTGCTAACAATATAAAGCAAATTGGCGTTAATTGCGCTCAATTATCGTCGTTGACGTTGGATGTGTACCAAATCGTACAAATCAGTTACAATATCATGGATATATTCAACGCTTTCGGTTCGTTCACTGGATTAACACGTTTAACGTTCACGACGAACATCTATCAAACAAGTTTTATCAGTTCAATGCAATTAAAAAAGTGTACACAATTAGCGAATATTAGTTTGCACGCTCATATCACACCATTATTTTTTATTAATATACACATTTATTTGCCGAATATTAAGAACTTAAACGTTGAAACCACTGCCAGCATAACTGACGAATCGATGAGTTTTCTGTCGAAATTGAAACAATTGAAAGCCATTAGAATTAAAAATCGTAAATTAGACAACTCGTTGATCACTGATGTCAGCGTTTGCGATGTCATCGAAAATTGTGCTCAATTTAAATCATTCAAATTCGATCCATTGCCGAACATAACAATGAAAACAATTCATAAAATAAATGAAGTGGCAATCAAAAGACCACGGATTTCTTTCTGCCATCATTTCTTGTTCTATGGTATTAAACAAGCAAAACGATTAGAAGAGGAGATAAATGGGCAAACTTTCCCGAAAAACTTAACCATAAAAGCAATCGATTTTAATAGTAATTAAATTCTTACTTAATAAAATTTTGACACATTTTATAAATTTAACGTAAATTTATTTTGAAATTCTTAAGTTATGGAATAAATGTGGTATTTGTATGAACGTATTTAAGACACTAAACACCCGAAACACGAAACAGTTAGCAAATAAGAATTGTATGTACAGATAGTAAAGCGAAAGCAAGTTAACGATAGTAACGGTAAATGTATTATTTTAATGATTTCGATCACTTAGATATCGATGACCGTAAAGGTTGGCTAAAATCTTCGTCCGTTTCGTCGAACCAATTGGTTTTGCGAACTAAATTTTCATTATCCAAAATAAACAAATAGCAGTATTGTTTCAATTGTCGTGCATTATATTTTTTAGCCGACGAATACAGCGCGCAAACATTATCAACATTAACAAAGTTATTATTAATTATTATTTGTTGGCACAAAAGTTTTAGCTCTTCCTCGCAGTAATGATCAGACAAAGCCAATAACTGTATTGCATGTTCCGATTCTATATAACGTGTGTCAACAATGTCTGTGTACAGGTATTTGATGAATAAATAGTAGACAGAGTAAGAAAAATCGTTGCAATCAATCTGTTGCGACAAATTCTCGGACCAGTTGTGCGAGAATAGCGAACGAAAGAAATCGCACCGTAAGTCCAGTATTAATTTGTGGCAATAAATGTATTTGCTGTCGATTTTCAGCTTAAAATCACTGCATTTAGCGTTATTAAAGTGTTTGGTAAAACTATCGCTAATGTATGGCTTTGATGTCAAGTAAATGGGTTTATGGGTTATATTAGCGGTTAGGTACTCGTGGTATGCGTCATAAAATGATTCATACGGTGTTTGTTTTGGATGCGGTGACACATCTTTGCCCCATACGTAACATTTAAGGCTTGGCGTTGATATGGCAACTGATATGTCTGTGAATATTGATGCTTCAATGTCTATAAATTTGGATGTGGTTTGGATTTTAGTTGGATTCAGTTCAACCATCGATTCATTATTAATGCCATTAATTTCCGATGATTTACTACTATGGCTACCGATCTGTCCGTAGTTATTATAACCGAAACCGAAAATGTCACCATTAATAGATAGAAGTAGCGTATGATTTCGTCCGCAAACCACTTTCCAAATCAAATCATTGTTTCCCGGAATGATGTGAATGGGAATATTTTGTATATCTTGGTCACCGCTGCCCAGTTGTCCGAACGCGTTGTAACCCCACGTGAATACGTTACCATTACGCGCTAACGCTACTGAATGAGATAAACCGCACGCAATTCCAACAATGGTTTGATTGTCGAGTCCGTGCACCACAATTGGCTGCAGTTGATTGCCATCGAATCCATGTCCAACTTGTCGGTAATCATTGGCGCCCCACGAATATATTTCACCGGATTCGGTGATCGCTAGCGAGTGAAAACCGCCGCTACAAATGTCGATCACATTTTTGTCGACTAAACGGGAAATTATGTGCGGAGTATTACTGTCACGTGTGTTACCATTGCCTAATTGTCCCCAACTATTATAACCCCACGAGTAAACTTTTCCGCTTTTAGTGAGAGCGAGAACGTGTGCACTGCCGTAACAAAATTTGATGACACCTTTATTGCTTAGTTCGGTAACAATTGACGGTTGTTGTACGGCGTTATTATGACCCAAACCCAGACATCCGTACGCATTATCGCCGAATGAGTACACATTATTATCCTTAGTAACGATTATCACTTCGTTGCCGTAATAACCGGATACACTCACAATTTTAATTGTTTCCACAAACTGTGGCTTTAATTGTCTCAATACGCTATAATTATTTAACAAATTAATTGACATAATGTTTCAAATATTTTTACCATAAAAGCAGTTTCTTATAAACAGCAAATTGTTATCTTTTGCAGAGCAAAAAAATGAAATAATTATGCATTTAGTAATAAAAGTTTTTCTAAGTGCTGCGGTTATCAATCGAAATGATTCGCTCACACGTTTTTGATAAGAGTTAAATGCTTGTTAGCGAATGCGACACCTTTTTAACGACCATATCATTGAAACATAGATACCGCTTAATATGTTTATGAATAAGTGTTTATTCAAGTAAATAAAATATTTTTTTTATTGCAAATAAAGTTCAATACAGTGAGAGGTTTTATCGTTGCAAAAACATAGTTTAAATCTTTCGTAAGTTTTTTCTACTATAAATGCCAAATAACCATAATCTAGTTTTTTTAATTATGCTTATGAATAGAAAAAATTTTTCGTCCAAAATAAATTAATCAATGAATCGAAGTTTTTGTTTAACATTTTGTATAACAAAATCGCAAATCAAGTGAAACATAAACAAAATAATCAATAAACACTTTTCGAATATGTGTCATATTTTATTTCTTTAACGGTTGACATTGAATAACAATAAAACTTTTCTATTATAAACAGCGTAAATGAAACTAGAGCTGTATTTTATTTTACAATAAGTGCAAAATAAGCTTTATTTTCAATAATCAATGCACTTTTTTTTGTTTATGTTTACGTTTTCAGCACCAATCAAAAAATGACGATCAAAAACTGATAACCCATATTAAATATAATTTATTCATTAAAAAAATAAAATACCCAAAGAACGGTAATTGAGAAATTTAATGCTTTCTCAAACGTTAGAGTACGCATCAAGTTTCCAAAATACTTTTTTAAATAAAATAATTACCGTAATTATATTTGATCTATGTTTTTAAGCAAAAAAAACTTTGCAGCTATAATTAGTAAACTTGTATACAGTACAATAAAACTAATTGTTTTAACTTTAAGCTCGAGTTTCATTTAAAAGTTGTTATTAAATAGTTTTATTTTATTAAAAATAGTTCGTTAGATAATTCATTGATCACTGATGTCAGCGTTTGAGATGTGATCGAAAATTGTTCACAATTTAAATCATTCAAAATCAATCCGTAGCCGAACAATCAAAACATTTCGACAATTCGTAAATTAAATGAAGTGGCAATCATTAATTTGTGCCAACACTTCTTGTTCTATGGCATTAAACAAGCAAAACAATTTAGGAGATTATTTAGGCTAACTTTCTCCATAACATTAAAGCTATGGATTTTTAATTACGTACTCGAGTTTTTTCATTAATAAAATTTTGATACATTTCAAGTTAAACGTAGTTTTATTTTGGATATCACTTACGATATATGATATACGGTAATTCTTGAGCCATGCAATAAAATTGGTATTTGTATGAACGTTTTATAGACACGCGGAATCTGAATTCTATGCGTAATGTAATGTACGGATAGAAAAGTGAAATGAAGTTAACGAGTCGTATAACTTTAATGGTTTCGACGTTTTGGATACGGTACCACTTTATTGCCAAATACCAAACACTTAAAGCTTGGCGTCACTAACACTTACATCACTAATATTATTTAACCCCATTCGCTCCACTGCTCGCGAACCGCAGACGAAAATTGTTCGAGTTTTGCTGGAATCAGCGAAACCGGTATTTGTTGCGCACTGATATGGCCGAACACCGTTTGAAATGTGCGCGCATTAATCAAATCATAATCGGCCACCAAATCTGACGAGTGATTCGTGTCACTAACAGATCCATTATCGCTAGTATCACAAACTGTGGCACAATTACGCGTCTCATTCAACTCAATTAACACATTATCCTTTAACAGTTGGACCGATTGCGGCGTTAAATGCGAGTATCGACAGCAATCTCCAAATTTGCACCAATTGTGGCGATAGAAGTGTTTACACTCGCTCTTCTCTAACTCTTGTCGCGCTTTGTCTAACCAACTCGTACCCGATTTATTAATGCGTAGCCAATACTCCCGTTTGGCGTTTAAATGCGTTGAACTTCTTAAATGTTTTTTGCGATTTTGTGCGCTATCTTTAAACGATCGGAAACAATAGTCGCAATGGTATTGTCGAGGCATCGTCACACTCGCCGTTAATGCGACGATTGATTGGTTTTATAAATCATTTATCGTTGTGCCGAAAATTATTGATTTCAAAATAATAACGGGAATGAAACCGCTCACAACATTTATTTGTGTCACTATTGTCTCAAAACAAAACAAAACGAAACTTATCGCGCGCTCTGTTGGCTTAAAAAGACACTATTAAAGTTATATCTTGGGCTAAGGATTGCTTGGTAAATCCCGTCTTTTTTTCTTGATTTCGTAACAGCATATTAGTATATTCACTTCTTTTATGTATCCGTACTTTGATAAAAGTGGTTTTATTTTCACTGTTTTCTCGGTTTTGGTGCTTTAGGTAGTAAAAGAATACCGGGTTTGCACATATTTCAATAAAGTTCCCGTTTCGTTATATTTAGCAAGATATTTATTAAAGTAGACAAAACTTTTAAAAATGTGGAACTCTTTTTCTCAGTATTAAATCTTATTGAAAGTTAAGAGACAAGCTTTTCGGAAACTAATTTAAAATATTTCATTTTTTTTAAATTGATTTAAAATTGACCTTTTCAAACGTATTTAAATGATTTAATTGATTGTCGTTTAAATTTTTAAGAATATTTCTTACCTAAAAATCAAATATAGTATTCTAAATGTAAATGGTATGATAAAAAACTTTTGGTTGGTTAAAATTCCATTAACCATAAGCTCCACAGCGTAATTGAGTGTAATAATTAGTAATAATCTGAGAAATCTGTTCGAGTTGGCGTATCAATGCATGTACCGCTAATTCAAACTCTTAAACTACTATACCAAAAATATGCGATGTAATAAATCTAAATTCTATTAAGTATTTTATATACAAATATTTATGATAAGACAATATGTATTCTTTTCTGATTTGAATTAATTGCTTTATCATACAATGTCTGCCACTAATAAATTTAATATATTTAATATATTCGATCAAAAATAAATTAATAGTATTAAACTATTTCATTTGACTAAATATAATTTATTATTTGTTACATTTGATGACAAAGTTTTTCATTATAAATTAAAAGTTCAACAACTAAAACAATTTGAAACAATTTGTGAAAATAACACAATTATTAAATGGGTGTGTCTATAGTTGGGGTAATAATGGTTTTGGACAATTTGGTAATGAAACCCAAGATAGTTGTGATGAGCCAAAACTAATCGAAAGATTGAGTGAATATTTTGTTTGTGATATAAGTTGTGGTTTTAAACATACACTTGTATTAACCCGCAGTGGAGATGTATTTGCGTTCGGAGGTAACGAATATGGACAGTGCTGTAATAAGAATACTAGATATCAGTTAATACCATATAAGATTGAAGAGCAAAACACAACTAAATTCATATCAATTTCATGTGGTGATAGGCATTCAATAGCACTCACAAAAATAGGGACGTATTTGGTTGGGGTTCGCGTAAATTTAAGAATAGTATTGCTGCTATCAAATCACACATTATAATACAACTAAATATCACTAAAATTAACCAAATAAATTGTGGCGAAGATTATATATTAATGTTATCAACTGAGGGAGACATTTATTTTTATGGTGAAATTTATGATTGTATTTTGCACTCGATTCCAACAAGACTATCCGTAAAATCGGAAACAAAATTCATTAAAATCGGTGCAACAATACATACTAAATTATGTGTTGGGCTATCATTTGAGAATAAATGTTATATTTTTGATAATTATGGTAAATTAAAGCTAAAAACTTTAAAACAAATAGAATTAAATACAATTGAAGAAACATTTGCATTCTATGAACAAATCAGTTTTGAAACCATTAAAATAAATGGATGTGTAAGAGAAACCACGATTGTAAACAGATATAAATACTATTTTACCGAAGTTAGTTGTATAGGTTATGGTGGATTCTCAACTGTATTTAAATCTAAACACAATTTTGATAACAAATTTTATGCAATTAAAAAATTGTGTTTCAAATCTGAAAATGAAGTAACCAGGGTGTCCCAGAGGGGGGCTGGAGGGGGTTACCCACCCCCCAAGAGTTCTCAAAAAGTTGACCCCCCCCTACATAAAAAAATGAAAAGTGACAACTCTATCAAAGAAAAATTTTTTTTAATGCTTTTTTGACCGATGGCAGAAAAATTGTTGCTTAAATCCGAGTAGTTTGACCCCCCCCCTAAAATTTGGAAAAGTCTGAAAGTAACCTCCCCCAGACCAACACAGTCTGGGACACCCTGGAAGTAACCGTTACTAAAGAATTAGATTTCTTATCTCAACTTAACAGTGAATTCATTGTAAAATATATTGATTCATGGATTGAACCAAACTATTATATCGGATCATATGATAACTTAGTCAAACTTCAATGAATATAAGTTCAAATAATTTACTTTATTCACCAAATTCAACACAACTATTACACATTCAGAAGGAGTTGTGTTCACTAACATTGAGAGATGCAATCAATATAATAATCAAACGATGTATTGATATAAATTACAATACATTATCATTAATTGGTTATTATATATCATCGGAATTATTTTATGAGATATTATAATGTGTACAATACTCACATTCACTAAAACCAAATCCAATAATTCATAGAGACTTAAAACCAGAAAATATATTATTAACTAATTGTGTTAATAATAATAGATTTGTTAAATTATCTGATTTTGGTTTATCGACATTTAATGAATTCACTGATCAGTCACACACAAAATATACAGGAACTAAGAATTATAGAGCGTCAGAACTAAACTATACCGCTAACTATATATACAACAAAAGCAGATATTTATAGTATTATTATGCAGGATTTATTTCGCGTAGATAAGTATGATTATTATATTTTTTTGTTAAATTGTAGATAAATATATACTTTTATTCTTAGTATCGAAAAGAAGGAATTATCATATTTGAGCGAAATAAAAAAGTTAGCATTGAGTTTATTGAATGCAAATCCAAACTCAAGACCAGATTGCAATCAAATTTTTCGAATTCGCACAAATGGCTTCTCAATAAGAATATGCTCAGTTTTAGAAAAGAATTTTTGAATATTATGACTGAAACTTCGGAAAAAATAATTTCAATTGACGAAAATTTTGTCAATTATTTCGTAAAAATAAGTTTGAGTTTTCAAAAAATAGAGCGATTACGCAAATCAATTTGTTTGGCATTACTTTCCTGAAAATTACAGTACATATGACTTTCTATCACGTGTTGCAATAACACTATTACCAATATTAATATTATTAATTTTTATTGATTATTTATAATTTATGGTATTCTCACAATCAATAGTCGCCAGTTTTATTCCAGCCGCTAACAATTATGGCTTGATTCGAATAATTTTATTATTTTCGAAAAGATAACGTATAATATGTTATTATTAACTGTTATTATTATTGAATGAATTTTAAAAAATAAAATTCTTAATATTGACTTATATTCCTAGCGTTTACTTATCTTACAATTAATTATTATCTAAATATCCGATTTGGAATGCCATCAAAAATATTTTTCCTAACAAAATAATTAAAAATATTAGCGTTAAAATAGAATTTATAATTTGATCAATTATATGTAACATAAAAGAAATTTAAAAAATAAAACACACATTTCAACAAAGAAACTTTGCAACAATTTTGATTTTTTCAACAATTATATTCAACAAAATTTCGAACATTTTTTAGATTATTGAATAAAAACTTTTTAAAAATATAGTTAATATTAGTATTACAACAATAGTTGAATTGATTTGATTTGAGAGTTTGATTTGATTGGAGAGAATAGAAATTTATGATTTTGAGCAATCAATGGCAGACGAAAAGAAAAAGAATGAAAAACAGAAATCATCAAA
>JAQIXJ010004245.1:0-11168 GCA_034700185.1 Phthiracarus laevigatus | reverse complement strand
CTCGTTTTAAAACTGTATTCCTTAATTTTATCTTTAAGTTTCGTATTTCTTTGTTCTTGAAACTGATTGCTTAGATAGTACTAAATTCTATGATTGGCCCAAAATTCAAATTCAAATTCAATAGAGAAATAATTATCGCTAATAAACTCAATATTATTGCCGATACACACCCTTCTTATTTCAGTTCACTATCTTAAAGATAAATAATTTTTTAAGCGTTTTTAAAAATAAATGATTGTATTCTTCCGCGTGGATGCATTAAAAATCTGTTTGATGGAGTGGGGAAAAGAGAAGTGACGAGTGAGTTGCGATTTGAACCATACATGCAATATTTCCAGTCAAATAAATTATATGTATTCACGTTTTTTTATATATATATTACTGTTTCGTCTTTTATCTGCGATCATTATGTCTTTATAGCCAATTAGTTATTAAACTTTAGGTGCTATTAAATATTTTTGAAAATCAAATGTACAATTCTGAGGGCCATTTAACATTGATAACGTGCTACAGTCATTGAGTTTATAATGCATTTTAACATCATTTGCAAATTACAATAAACCAATCTCTTAATATGAATTTACATTATTTAGTCAATCAAGTTATTTCGAAATAAAAAGTAAGTCAATTACACGAAATTCATTCTATTGTATTATTTGAAAGGAAAATGGACTAGTAATCAACTTATATTAATACTACGAGTTTTATTATCCCCTTAGAATTGATTACTACTTTTTAGATTTTTAATTATAAAATTCCAATTAAAAGCATTTCTCCTTTGTTAATAATTTTAAAATGTTAATTAATTTTGATTACTACAGAAACAATTAAAGTTCATCAATTTTAATTTTATCCATGAAATAATGATATTCTACTTTTAATTAAGTTAAATAAATTTCTTTAAAACTCTCTTCACTTCAGCTTTTTAATGATATTTTTCAAACATGTTTATTATTTTTAAATCAGATTTTTTTGGAACAAGGTTATCGAAATCATTAGTATTAATCAATAATTCTATGAAAAGTCAAAAGTTAATTATTAATGCTTAATATTGTTAACGAAAAATAATAATTTTTTAAAATCAATATTTGATAATTAAAAAAATTATTTAAAGCAATTTCTAAAAAAATTAAAACTTTAATAATAAATTCTTAACGTGTCACTTGTATGGTTTATTTGAATAATTCTTTAAAATATGCCCGTAAACAGGACCCTATAATAGTCTCAAATACTCTCAGATCAGTCTCAGATTTGAAATCTTTGCCGCATGGGTTTATAATCTGTTACTTAGCTAAACAAACGCGACACTTAGTGTAACTTGAGTCCACCAAATGGTTTGTGGCTGTATTGAAGCATTTAAGAAATTTATTTGACAAGTTTTAAGCATAATTTATTTGTTTCTTATTTACCGAATATTAAATTTAAAAATAAAACATATATAACGATTAATAGAACAGAAATATTTTATTTCCAAATCAATTCCATTGATTAAAAGCCTAACCCAACTAATCAGGGTGTTCCAGAGTGTCTCGGTCTAATGGTACCTTTCGGACATTTCAAAATTTTAAGGGGGGGGGGGTCAAACTATTAGGATCTAAATGACAATTTTTCTGCCATTGGCCACATAAAATTAAAAATATATAAAATTGCTCATTTTCATTTTTTAAGCAGAGGGGTCAAACTTTTTGAGTATTCTTTAGAGTGAGTTACCCAGGGCCAGTCCCCTCTGGCACAACCTGCAGTTAATTACAGTAAATCTTAAGCATTTTTAATTATTCAATCACTTTAAAAATCTGATGATTATTTTAATTAATAAAAGTTCTTGTAAAATATAATACATAATTGTTGCGTAATAAAAATAAATAATCTTAGTTGCTTAGTGATACATTCAAATAAAACAATACAATGGAATGGTTAAGCTTACTAGTAAGCGTTATTTAAAGCTAATTAAATCAAAAATAATGAATTAAATTTTAACAAATTGAATTAATCACAGTACTATGGTACTAATACTTCATTTAAATCACTAATATGAGTCAAATCACTAATACAAAAGAGATGTCAATTACAACCATTTCAATGAAAACCAAACGATTATATACAATTGATTTAGTAGTGTATGGAAATGACTTGGCAGTTGATTATGTCAATAATTACTATAAGTTTTATTTAATTTGTTTATGGTTGTTGTTTAATATTTTACGATATGTAACTTATTTAATTTTCTTTAAATTTGGAATACACTCAATATATTTCCTAGACCTTTCACGACATTTGAATGGTTTAATTATACTATTTTATTATGGTTTAGATATTTGTTTTCGCTTATCTGTTTATTGCTTGCATTATTTTTCATAATATTACTGAACAACAGTCATAGACGTTATGATAACTGGATTGTAATAATTCAAGTTCTCCGTGGATTGAAGCCAATTACAACTCTTGGCATGAATGATTATCTATATATGAAATTTTATAATTCGACAAAATTACTACACTATCTTATAACCAAGACTTATTTTCCATGTATTTTACTATTCATTTTGGCTTTAATTTTTCTATTAATAAAAAATTCTGATCATTACGATATTCTAATGTATGGCGCTATGGAAGTTGTGTTCACATTTCTAACTTATTATATTCCCGCAATGATTCTCTCACAGATATTTATATATTATTTTACTGTCATCTTTTACAGCAAAATGCGTATGGATTCAACTAATTCATTATTTTATGGACAACCAATCAAGTATTTAAAAATAGTCAAATTAATTAATACAATTCGCGAACATAACGATGTTTCTAGAATTATTTTTGATTATAATAAATTTTGGAGAAAAATAATTTTTGTTGCAATGTATACCGTATTCGTATTAAGTTTAATATATTGTCACTTTGTGATGTTTACTGAAATGGATAAATTCATTTACGTTTTAATGTTAACTTTGGGCATAGGCTTTTTTGCATGCCTAATGTTAGCGTATTATTTAACATTTAGTGTTAATGATTCTGGAAAATTGACATATAAATTAGCATATAAAGCATATTCTTTATTTTAGACCGGGTAATGTTCAAATCAAGTTCAAGGTAATTATCTTTTCCAATGTTATATTATAAGTTAAATTAATTATTATAAATCATATTAACAAGGACATAAATATTTTACAAATAATTGATTTGTATTTAGTTATTATCACTAATAGAGAGAGTGAGCAGTTCGAAGAATTTAATTGGATATTCATGTGGAAACCAATTTGTATTTACGAGATTTGTTGCTTTCAAAGTAAGTTTTGGGTTTTACGCAAATTACACGAATTAACCTTTTTAATCATTTTCCAGGTTATCGTTCTATTTGTCAGGTATTTTATATTACTGCATAAACTTTCAAAATCTTTGCTAAATAATAACTAAATCCGTTTTGAACTTACAATGTTAATTAACAGCTATATTCAAACTCAGTATCCCCTCCTGTAGTTTATGTAAGCTGAATTAGATCATTTAAACTATTACATTCTTTAGTACATTCGAACGACTCTTTAACCTATACTTAATATTTTAACTCATAATATTTTTTCAATATTACCTAACAGTCCTAATGTTTTAATGACTGCAATTCTCATTTGAATGTAAATTTTTGTATAGTTATCATTAAATTTTTCTTTGTGCTTAATTCACTTCTTTTTCATTCCAACATTTAAATCCTATGTTTACATGTAATTCACTTATATTGTAGCTATGATACATTTATAGCTTCAATGGTATCATTCCACATCAGACTTTATTATCATTCTCCAGTTTTACTACAACTATAGGCTACGCGTTAACGTGTGCCCTATAGCGGCAATGGTAAAATACAGTGCTTCAAATGCACTAGACAAACTAAATAGGATATATTAGCTATGCAAATACTGCAATCCAAACAGGCGTTTCGAGACCAAGAAAAAATTTAAATAAAGGCCACTCTCCAGGTTGGATCAGTGATAATATATTATTATCCTCTAAATTGCCCAACATTCTTGAAAGCCTTAAGCTATAGCTATAGGAAAATCCACCATCAATTTCAAATAAACTTGGAGTCATTGCGTAAAAAAATGATTGCAATTTGTTTTCAACAATGCGATCTATCGTTTCAAACTGGTTTGTTCTGTCTGGCTTTCGAAACAGACTAAAAATAGTTTCCAGTTTTGAGCTTAAGCTCTGCATGTTCAAGCTCAAGCTCAGGATAAATGAGCTTTCTGCCATCATTAGTAAAAACTAATAAAGAATCAAAAATCACACATAAAACGAAATAATAATTATTTCTACACATAAAGAATTCATTCATAGATTTCTCACTTTTTAATAGTTTTTTCTAAGCTAAAAAGTTATTAATGTCAAAATAAACTTCTTTAAAATGCGTGCTAAATCCTATTGTCGAGCTAGAGCAGACACACATACGGACGGACGGACAAACAGTGTCAAAAGCATAAGCTCGCCTTTTTAAAAAAAGTGAATTAAAAATAGCAGGACTTTAATTAACACGTCAGAATTAGTTTTGAATTCAGATTAGTCTCCCAAACGGGCCGCCGATTTTTCAGGCCCATTTGGGCCACCTACAAACTTCGCGGATAGGGCCGAGCTTGTTTCTTAAATAAAACACATCGGAGTTAGTCGGGCCTAAACGAAAAAATGATGGGTTTTGTCGGGCCTTGAATTAAAAAGAAAGATAATTTTAATTTATCGAATATATAAAGTAAAAGAAATTAGGGTTATAATAAATTTCTTCTAATATTAAAATATCTAAATGTAAGCGTAATAAACATTAAAAAACAATGTTTTATCATGTATTTATGAAATAATAGCTAACATTTAGAGCGAAAATTAGTTTTCTTTATCGGGCTTCAGCGGGCAGGGCTTAGTCGTGCCTGAGTTAGTCTTGTCGGGCTTTAAACTTCTAAAAATCATCGGGCTCTGGTCTGTCCGGGCCTTAACACATCGGTCTGATATCGGGGCTTGTGGCTCAAATTTTTAACGATTTGAGAGTCTAATTCAGATCTAAATTTGGATCCAGATTCCGTATTCTATTCATAAAACAATTTAAATTAAAAAGTATCCTTGTTGGAAACAGTAAAATCGCTACCATAGTCTGTCAAAAATAACTTGTCGACCTAAAAAAAGATAATAATTTTATAGTAAGCGCATTGTTGGGGACTGGATACCAATAGAATTTTGTTCTCTCAACAAAAACGAAACGACTTTCTTTTAATAATTTGACAAACACTTCAGCATAGTCAGATATGAAAATTATTGAAAAAATTTATAATACTGTTTACTTAGAAATGCCAATACAGATCAGTATTTAGAAAAGGTTAGTAACTATACGCAGAACCTAAATCGTACGATTTCATTAATCAATCAAAACAAATTAATAATATCAAAAAGTAAACATTCATTTCAGAGTTCAATTTAGAAAGAGTACGCAAAAAATTATGCGAAATGTATTTGATACGCTATTCTGTTAAAAGAATGCTTTCTCTGATATTGAATGGAAAATAAAACTAACTGAAAATTATTGTATTGACATTGAATATGATTTCATTCCCGAAAAACAATGTAAAAATATGTGATATATATATTTTAATGTAGAATAAAAATCACTGCACAAATATAGTGAACATAATTTGATTTATAAGAGAATCCAGAGCTAAAACAAAATTGATAATCAAACTCCCACTAGTTATTTATCAGAATTAATTCAATAAATGTTCTATAAAACCTGACTCAAACTCTAATGTCCAACTGTTTAAACGTGGATTAAACGGTAAACAGATTTATAAACCAATGACAATGTTGATGAGTAGTAGAAGTAGTAGTACCTCTACAAAAACACTTGAGATGAAGTTTATTGCGGGATTAAGCATAACTATTACTGGTCTATTTAGTAAATTCAAAACTTTTAAATCCTTAAACCCCTATTTCAAGGAAAACGTAATGAATTTTCATAACTGCTTTTAATTCTGTTAATCTATGAAATGTAAATTGATTATTGATTTATCAAATTAAAGTGTTTAGTGTTAATTGAGTTTACGCTATCTTATATGTAGTTATTCTTAACTTTAACGAATGATAAATTTAAAAATAATACATATATTAAGAATAAAAGAAAAGATATATTTCATTTACAAATCAATTTCATTGATTATAAGCATAACCTAGTTAATCAGGATATCCCAAAGTCTGTCGGCATGGAGGGATGTCACAATCGGATTTTTAAAACTTCTGGGAGTCATACTACTACAATTTTTCTGCCATCGCTAAAAGACAATAAAAATACATCAAATTGTTCTTGATCAAAATTTTGAGAAGTCTTGCGGGGGTTTCCCTGGTCCAGCCCGTTTGAGACACCCTGCAGTTAATTACTGCAAAACTTAAGCATTTTTAATTATTCAATCACTATCAAATTCAGATGAGTATTCTAATTAATAAAATTTCTAGTTATTTATAATACATATTTAATGTGCTATAAAGAAATTAAGTTTAGTTGCTTAGTGATTGATTCAAAACAGTACAATCGAATATATAAGTTCACTGGTAAGTTGAATTTAAAGCTAAATAAATTCAGTTTATAATTAAAAATATAGAAATTAAATTTTAAAAAATTAAATGAATCACAGTATTATGGCTTCAAATAAATGGAGACAATTCGCTTTTAAAAAAGTGATGCCAAATACTAACATTTCAAAGCCTATCAAACAATTATATAGAATTAATTTAGTAGTGTTTGGAAATGATCTGGCAGTTGATTATGTCAATAATTACTATAAGTTTTATTTAATTTGTTTATGGTTGTTGTTTAATATTTTACGATATGTAACTTATTTAATTTTCTTTAAATTTGGAATACACTCAATATATTTCCTAGACCTTACAAGACATTTAAAGGGATTAATTATCTTTAGATATTTGATTTCGCTTATCTTTTTATTGCTTGCATTATTTCTCTTTATATTAATAAACAGCAGTCATAGAGGTTATGATAAATGGATCGTAATAATTCAAGTTCTCCGTGGATTGAAGCCAATTACAACTCTTGGCATGAATGATAATCTATATGAGAAATTTTTTTGGCCGATTAAAATACTACACTTTCTTATAACCAAGTCTTATTTTCCATGTGTTTTACTATTCCTATCGGCTTTAATTTTTCTATTAATAAAAAACTATGATCTGTGCGATATTTTATTGTATGGCACTATGGAACTTGTGTTCACATTTCTGACTTATATCATTCCCTCAATGATTCTCTCTCAGACATTTATATACTACTTTACTGTCATTTTTTACTGCAAAATACGTCTGGATTCAGTTAATTCATCATTTTATGGACAATCAAATCCTTTTTTAAAAATAGGCAAATTGATTAAAACAATTTACGAACATAACGATGTTTCTAGAATTATATTTGTTTATAACAAATTTTGGAGAAAAATCATTTTTGTTGCAATGTATACCGTATTCGTATTAAGTTTAATATATTGTCACTTTGTGTTATTTACTGGAATGGGTAAATTCATTTACCTTTTAATGGTAACGCTGGCCATAGGCTTTTTTCTATGCATACTCTTATTGTTTTATATAACATTTAGTGTTAATGATTCTTGCAAATTGTCGTGTAAATTAGCATATAAAGCATATTCTTTATTTTTTCGACCTGGTAATGTTCAAATCAAATTCAAGGTAATTATCATTTCCTATTTTATGATTAGGGCGTAGAAAATCATTAGAAAAAAGGGTACAAAATCGTTTCTTAATCGTTTAATTAAAAGGCTTAAAATATTTTGATAAATCGTTTGAAAAATTTTTAATTTTAGTTAAAAAATTTGTTATAATGAAAAATTGTGTAAAATACTTTATGATATCTTAACTAAATGTTCTTCTATTATCTCTTAATAATGCATTATAATTCCAAAAATATCTTTACATGTCGGTGGAAACTAAGGGACGAATTTCACAATTAATTTTTTCAGTTAAGCGTCATCTTCTTAAGTGAAAGAAATGAGATATTGATTTTAATGGTATATGCAGCTTTTCATTTCCAAAAATTTTTTAATTTAAACAAATATTTTTACAACAAGAACGACACATTCATAGAGAGCTCACTTTTTATAGTTTTAGCTTTAATATAGTTTTATCCAAGCTATTAACTTATTTAAGAAATACATAAATATTTAATCTAAAGTTTTTCAAAATGTCAAAATTAAAGAATATAAAATAGGTGCTACATTCAATGGTCAAGCTAGTGTGGACAACGGGAAAGACAGACGTACAGACATTTTCAAATCCATAAGCTCGCTCTCTGCAAGAAAGTGAGCTAAAAAATTGAAATCATTTGAAATTTTTAAATTCGTTTAATTTTTTTAAAATCGTTCGACATTTTTCGTTTACTTTATTTTTAATTATTTTGATTATACATTTCATATAAACTTGTTTAAAAATGGAAATATAACATTTTTATAAAATCGTTAATTAACGATTTTCAACGCCCTAGTTATGATGCTAGTAAAATATATATTATAAATTATAATAAAAGCTGTTTCTCAAAGAATTGATTTTATTTAGTTGATATCACTAATAGAAAGAGTGAGCAGTGCGAAGAATTTAATTGGATTTTCATGTGGAAACCAATTTGTATTCACCAGATTTGTTGGTTTCAAAGTATGTCTCGTATTTTACCCAAATTATACGAATTAAATTTTTATCATTTTACAGGTTCTTATTCTATTTGCTCGATATTTTATATTACTGCATAAACTTTCAAAATCATTGATAAATTATAACTAAAACAATGTGGAAATCAAATTATTTATTAACCACTGTACTCAAACTCAGTCTAGTCATCAAAAGAGGGTCTTATTGTTTACCTTTTATTAGCGGAATTGATATAAATATATTTTGTGTTAGATCGAAACACTTAAAGTTAGAACAATAAATCATTCCTAATAGAATCTTTTTTTTCGAGAACGGCGACATATTATAGTTGGTCCCATAGTATATTTTTGTTGAACTATATTTAATAAATATTTACATTGAAAACATTAATAAATTATTTCGATACTTATAATTATAAATAATGATTATCTTATTAATTTATGTTTTTATCCTTTCAGAGTTGGAAACGAAAAATTTATGGAAAATATTGTCAAAAGTTTAGAATTTTCAACATAGTATGTAATATATAGAGTAGGCTCCCAAGCAGGCCACCGCGGGCTCCGACTCTTTCCCTCGGGCCAAGCTGGGTTCGAGCTTGAATCTATAGCACCTAAGTCGGACCGGGTCTTGAAATTAATTTCTCGGGCCGGGTCGGACTTTGAAATGATTCCAACATATTTTAAAACTTTTTCTCTAATGTATTTTTAAATTAACCAAAAATTCAGAACGAAATTTCAGTTATTCAAATTTAATTTAACAGATAATAGAACACAATTAAAACATTATAAACAATTATTTTTAAGATCAAATTATGATGATATTAAATAAAACAAAGTTTTGATTATATGTTATTTTTTATTGGAATCCGGCTCGGAATTCTACCTATCTGGCCGATGTCGGGCTGGGCTTTAAAACTTTCAAAAAAGTCGGGATCGGACCGAGTCGGGCGTGAACATAACGGGCCGAAGTCGTGCTGGCGCTTAAAATTTTTAACGATTTGGGAGTCTAATATTGAGAGCCAAACAATAGAGTTTATAGCATTTTTATTTCATAATATAAGCTAACAATTGTTATATTTGCCCGAATCACATAGTTTGGAGTCGATTTATTTCCAGTTAAAAATTCTTTAAAAGATACAAATGCTTTTATACCCCAAAATCGATAAATTGTTGTTTAAATCTGATAAAGTTTTAGATAACCTATACCTATTAAATTTTTTAACAAAAAGCGTCAAAAATTCCTAATGACTTATTTTTCTTTCAATTGATACAATGCTGGGCTCATGAGTGGCAATTTGAATATTTACTGTTTTTCTGTTTCGCTATAAATCTCTATAACGTCCCACTTGTTTAGGTACCGTTTGGATCAAATGTAACGCATACGACAGGCAGCATATGACAAAGATTCTATATGCGCAAACACTTATCAGCCTTATTTATTAGAAATTACTATATTCATGTTCATGTTTTGTTTTTATACTCCAGTATTTGCTGTAAGCTGTTTATCGTATGCGTTACTTTTGATCCGAAAGGTATAATAGTATTTGGCACTCAATAATGATTGATCATTTTTAAAATTGTTTATTTTCCAATCAATATATTCTGCCGCATCTGTTGCAACTAAAATAACTGCCGCAGATGTTTGTTAGAATTTACAACAATTTTCGAGTTTTCATTATACGGCAGTTATTCTCAAGAAAAAGTTAGAATAAAAGTTTTAATAAAATTTATAACAAGCTTTTAATTTGGGCTAACTTTCCTATTGGTAACTCGTCAATATATATCGCTACCAAATATTGAGGTTTGTCGATAAAATATCGTATTGCGATCAAAAAATTAATTGACTTACCACACATGAATGATACATAATGAATATAAAACGTGATTATAATCTTATATGTAAACATAAAGCAATGTTGATGTAGTGCTTCCATTTTTATAGATGAAGAAGTAGTTTAGAGTTTAAATTACTTTTCTTTAAAATTTTTTTTGTGGATTTTCAAATGATCAATAGCCACAAACTTTAAACCACATTCATTATAATCAAATTTATATTGTTTATAACCAAAATTTCGATTTTTATGAATTACAAGACTAATGTTTTATGAAAAAGTTTTCTCGAATCCTTTAAAATCTCAAAAAATAAATTTAGTCCGCTGTGAATGTTTCTCTTAATTATTTTTTAAGTAAAACATCGATTACACTGTTTAAATTAAAATTTATATGGTTTGTTGTCTAAATGAATTAACTGATGTTTTATTAAGACAGTTTATAGCCGAAATTGTTTGCAAAATTGTGTGCACTTATATTTTTTGCAACAAAAAATTGGATTAAAGTAGAACTACTTTTACTTTTACTTTTACTTTTACTTTTACTTTTACTTTTACTTTTACTTTTACTTTTACTTTTACTTTTACTTTTACTTTTACTTTTACTTTTACTTTTACTTTTACTTTTACTTTTACTTTTACTTTTACTTTT
>JAQIXJ010004244.1:0-11170 GCA_034700185.1 Phthiracarus laevigatus | reverse complement strand
ACTCGAAATGCGTTGCGAACTACTAGCATATGAAAGCAATGAATAATTGAATCTCTAATAATAGTTGTTTTTCAAGAAAAACAACTCAAAGATCAATTTTTGGTGTTCTTCAAATAAACAAAACACTTGAAACATTTACTAACAACACGATAAAGCAGTTGAGGCCAGGGGTCATTGGGGATATACTACTAACGATATTATTTTGATGTCAGATTTTATAAATTTGATGCGAGCTAAGTATAGCTGTTATTTATCATTAGAACTTTAATTAAGTTATTTGTAATTAAAAAACTATTTATCACTATGTATAAAAAAACATTATTTGTCTGTTGTTTGTTTGTTTGTTTGTGAAGACCTTTATTGGCTCCTACCCTGGGGTTTACATAACCTCGACGACTATATCAATAGATTCAGATCGAAGAGAAAAGGTCATGTTGGGGGTCTCGAGGTGGAGCGCACCTATTCATACAGGAGGGGTAAAAAAATGTTAAAATAATGTGGAAAAACTTTAAAACAACTAACGTTCATTTAGTAAATCATTTAAATAAAATAATTGAAAATGAAGATTTGCCCGAATTTTTAATGGAAGGAAAGACGTACTTAATCTATAAAAAGAAGATAAAAATAAACCCGAAAATTATTGGCCGATAACTTGTCTTTCAACATTATATAAATTCATCACATCAACAGTATCAAACAAAATTTATCATCACTTAATTGATAACAACATACTTGCTGATGATCAAAAAGGATGCAGACGTGGAGCAAAAGAATGTAAAGAAGTACAAATAATCGATCATATAATTTGCAAAATCGCAAAACAGAAAACAAGAAACTTACTTAACGCTTGAATCGATTATGTTAAAGCATTTGATTCTACACCTAACTCATGGTTAATAGAAGTTCTTAAACTTTATAAAATTCATCCATCTATAGTCAAATTTTTGTCAGTATCTATGAAAAATGGACAAAAACTTTGTAAGCATCCTCCAAATCATCACAAATAGTCACAAATAAATTCATTATAAAACGTGGCATATTTCAAGGTGATAGCTTAAGACCATTGTTGTTTTGCATGGTGCTAAACTCTTTAAGCAAATTATTAAACGATTCGAACATAGATTCAAATAAACTAAGACATTTAAAATCAATCATCAAATTTTATATGGATGACCTAAAACTGTATGGATCAAATAAAAAAGAAATAGAACTGTTAAGAACAACTGAAAAATTTAGTAAAGATATTTGTGTGGAATTTTGAATAGCTAAATGCAAAGTTTTAGAAGTCAAACAAGGAAAAATCGAAAAAAGTCAAAATGTAAAATATTTGCAAACAAAGAAATCAATTGTTTAGGTAAATCATCAGAATATAAATATCACGGATTTACTCAATGCTTAAATATATCTTCAATGGCAAAAACAAATATCAAAGAAAAATATCTAAACAGAGTAAAAACTGTGCTTAAGTCCGAACTTCTTGCAAGAAACAAAATTAAAGCAAGAAACACTTGGGCAATATCTTTATTAATGAACTCATTTTGAATATTAAAATGGAACGAAATGGATTTTAAAGACCTATTTCGAAAAAAGAACACTATTACGGAACATAGAGTACATCATCCCAATTCTGTTATTGAAATATTTCATTTGCCAAGAAAATTTGGGGGAAAAAGAGTCTTGGACACACATTATTTATGCAACAAACAAGTCAATAATTTTCAGAAATACTTTTTGGAAAATAACAAGAATACTCATCAAATATTGGCCTAAATTGACAATTATACCCCTCTCTTATTAAAAAATCAGTAATTGAACCATGCAAAAAAAAACACTATTCCAAATAAAAAAGAATCTTGGAATGGGAACGAGCTGTATGGTCGAATTGCTAAAGAATTAAATGATAATAATATTGATAAAGAAAAAAGACTGCAATGGTTGTTATCTGGTGGCTTATTTCCTGAAACAGAAGCCTTTATCTTTACCCTACAAGACCAGGTTTTACCTACTTGAAACTGTTAAAGACTTATAGAAAAACTTAAAATCGACTATAAATGCAGACTCTGCATTGCCCATTCGGAAACAATACAATATATTACTGCTGGATGTTGAATAATATCTTGTACTGAATATACAGAAAGACATAATTCAATATCTAAAATTATTCATAAGAATGATATCTAAGAATCTAACACCAAACTTAGTAAAATTAGAAATAAATCCATCAATAATAAAACTACTGGAGAAAACAGCCATTCTCCATACATGTAACATAGTGAGAAAATTACTTCAAATTTCGTAAACAATATGTTTGGTGGAGGAGAATTGCCAGATTGAGCATACACTTCTGTGTTTGCAAAAGATTTAGAATGTGAAATATCCGCATATACTGTAAAATACCGCAATTACTCCGTGCATAAACCGACATAATAATAATGAGGCCCCCAAGCGGAACGGTTCCGGGCTTTCCTTCAGAAATAGAGGTTTGCAAACAAAAGCCCACCAGGGGTAGGGTAGCGCTTAGTGTCTGCGTACCCCCAGGCGGTCGCACTGGACGATGTACAGGTCGCGTAGGTTGAAAACCCATACAAGTCCTGGGGATGACCTCAGGGCGTAGGTTGGAGGTCGCTTACGACGGAAATAACGCTCCCGAGGTGCACTAGTTAACTGCCCATAACATCTACCGCACCAGATGAGACCCCGTATGGCGCCGCACAAGGCAGGGATAGGCACTGCCCACAGGTATTCTGCCACTTGTCCTCTGTCTTTTGGCATGACAAGTCGTAATAATTGCGAATGCTAGTCAGATATCGGATTAGGGATTTCTGTGACTCTAGATGCCGAACATTTCTATTTGTAGACTTTCTGGGTGTCGGTAGACTTTTTTGGAAAGATAGGAGGTTATATATGCATTATAAACATTAAAACTTAGTAAAAATTGTCCAAACATAGTCAAAAATGAACAAATTGGAGTTAAAATTAGCAATTTCAAAACAGGGCTTAAATTGTGTCAAAAATGATTAACATCTGGGCAAATGAGTAGATTTTTGTTTCAAGCGTCTTACTAATTAAATTAAAACAATTTGATACGCTACTAATTGACTATAAGAACAGTTTTTATGTTAACTCGTCGACAGCTGAACAAAGAATAATTAAAAATATCCTCACTAAAGCACTATTTATAACAATATTTTAAAACTCATGAAAACTTTTAGCGAAACAATATTAATGAAAAGTTTTGTTTGTTTAAAACTAATAATACAAAAATGTTAAGCAACAATATTTTTTATGGCCTAAATTAAATGTAATTATTTATGAATCTCTAAACTAATGCACATATCTATTCACTTATAAAATATTTGAATCAAAGTGAACACTTTATAATGTTCGTTCTAGTTGTTAGTTTAATCCTGTATTTAATTTTTGTAATTTTAATAGAAATAGTAATAAATTTTGTTAAGTTCATAAATTTGGTTTAATACGTCTTTGTTGACTGAAAGTTTTGTAGCAATTTTTTTATCGTATTTTGACAAAAATATGGATTTAATTTTTTCCGTTTGCAGGTGTTTGCTCTTTTGATGTTTTTTTTCATAAAAAATCAGTTTTTTAATAAATTGGTTTCACCGAATTCCCGAATTCTTATGTAAATCAGGTTTGATGAGGGTTGAAACGGTCCAACTTCGGGTCAATTTGGTGTAAATTTAGGTAGAAATGTCAATTATTTGTAAGTGGTATAATACCATTTATAGCTGTTATATAGAATAGAAGTTTTCTATTACTCAATCCCATTAAACACTTACTTGCTGTTATTTCTATGGGTTTTAGACGAATAATTTGTAGAATTGAATATAATGTAATATATTATTTTATATGTATAATATTCGCATTCGATTTACACGTTTAAGTATTCACAATAAATTAATTATTCGAGCCATTTCTAGTCTCCTTCCTTATGCTAAGTTTTTCTATACTTAACACTCTCTTTCTGTCTGTGTGTACACTTTTAAAAAAATTTCAATTCTTTTAATTATTTACTTAATACAGTCGAAAACATTCATCCGTTAACATTTCTGGACTTTAGTATATAAAATTTTAAACTTGTAGTGTCTGTTTAACAGACAACTGTCGTATTCACCAGATTTGATTTGATGTACGGCAACGCGTAAAAGTAATATTTTAAACCTCTTAATAGTCGCTATGAGTAAGAAAAATTTTGCTTTTCAATATTTCTCTTTATTAACAAAATATTTTGACGCAACATTGTTGTGCCCATTGAATGAGGGCGAGTAATATAGAAACTAAAAATAACATTTATATTATTTCGACAAAGTTTTATTCGTTGCTCGCCATGGCGAGTATGGTGAGATAAAGGCAAAAATACCTGCCCTTATCATCAATCTCGCGATAGCGAGTAATGCGAGGTAATTTGTTAAAAATAAGAAATTTTTTCGCTTACTTAATGCTATATGTAAAATTAATGTAAATTACAGTATTCGAATCACGAGATTAAACAATTTTTTAATATATAGTACGGTTTAATCATACAAAATTGAAAATTAAAAAGATCACGCTATACCTAAAATAATTTGGTAAAATTATTGTGAATCTTTCTGATATATGTTTCCAATTCTTATCATGATTTTCTAAAGTTTAAGTGCTAAAAATGATTAAATTTGTATCTTAAATTGAATTAGTGCTAGCAATTCAAATTAAATTGAAAGTTTAACGTTTGAACAGCAGAAAGTTAAAACATTAAGTTTTAATTCGAAAACTATTAAACACGTTTCCGCGTGCAACGCTTTATTTTGGTTTAACTGTTAAACTATAACTGCGAAACTTCGCCGTTAAATTATAACGGAGTTCAATAGTCTTATATTTGGTCAGCAAAATTTGTACGCTATTATGTTTTGATTTACGTCCAATGGTTTGGCGGCAATAATCGCAAACCGCTTCCCGATTAAACGTTCGCTCATACCGTACAACGCGGACGGCAATCGTTGTTTAACGCTGGCTTTTACCCAACAAGTGTGAAAACCATCATCGGTTTGTTTTGTTGGCAAAATAATGTAAATAAATCTAAAAGACCTTTATATGTGGTAATATATGGATTGATTACTAAAATATAATAATGATGATTAAATCTGTTAACTACAATTGAATCTTGAATTAAAGCATATAACAAAATATAAATTTCTTTGATAGTAATTAATTAAATAACTTCTTGAAAAATTGAGCCACAACTCCTTCCGTTGTTTGTTCGATGTCTACTTTCGATTGCGGAGTTTGTGCGTCTTGTTTCTGACATTGTTTCGGCCGATTTTCCTCATCGAAATGGTTTTCGACGTGCATTTGCAAGTAAATCTCGGCGCCGGCAACCGTTAAGTCAAATAGCGTCGAACAAATGGGACACAAACGCTGTCTATGCATGGTTTCCATGTGCGCGTAAATTTCGGCGTGCGATACGTTTTCGCGGCAAAACTTGCAATTAAACATTTTTTCTTCGATTATTACGTAATCGTTATCATCACTCGTTTCCGCGTTTCTCGCGAATGACGATAAATTTTCTCTCGCCATTTGATTGGAAACGATAGTTTGTTGGTTACGCTTTATCGGTAATTTAACGGTTAAAATTTCGTTTGATTTTTCGTTTGTGTTTGGCGGAAACATTTGCTGTTTAATTGCTTTATTACGTACACTTCCAACAGAACATTGCGGCACTTTGTGTCCCTCTTCGCCGCATTTGAAGCAAATGCTGTCAGGATATTGAATGATTTTATTTATTACGACAAAAAAATAACGAAAAAAAAGCTCAAAAATAAAATACGATTTATGTTATCATTTACATTATACGGTGCTTTCTTAGAGTTGATTCCAGTTTACTAGTTTTTGACTGTAACATATGTATCCTTTGATTAAGAAATTTATTGTTCGAACGTAATTGATTCACTTTTATCTTCAAACTTTGTTCGCAATTATGATCATTCATATCAGCCATAGTTTCGCCACAATATTTACATTTATTGTAATTACATTCACCGACATGTTTGGCCAACGCGTCCAACGAAACCACTTTCGGGCATCCATTGTCGCTAAACTCGCATTTTATCTTCAACCTCGACAACAGACTCAGCACGATCTTCGACGAACCAATCAAATCATTTCGATTCAATCGCTTTCGATCGTTAGGGCACGTATTGGTTCGCTTAATCCAGTCTTGGATGCATTCGTTGCAAAACGTTTTTCGGCAGCAATTCGTTTCGATTGGGTCTCGAAATACGCACAAACATATGCCGCACATTAGTTCATCGAAATCGCCGTCCGTTAAGCCAACGAATCGCGATTTACAATAACCAGACATCGTTTCATTAGATTTATTACTGTTATTATTTTAGAGTTGAGAGAATATTTTTTTTTGTTACGTTGTTATGGGCTTTATTTTTATCGATACTGTAATTATAATAAGTGTTTACGTTATCATAACAATAATAGCGATAATAAATGAATGTAAACGTTAAACTATAAAAATAGCATAACCGTATAATTATTTGAGGTAAAATTAAAATTATAAAATTTTTTATACGCGCATCTATTTATCAGATGACATCATATCTGCATCAATTGAGAAATTATTTTTTCGTTCTTTATATTGGAAACAAAGCTTTTTCAGTATTAACTCACATCACGACATTCATTCATTCGCTTACATTAGCTTAGTATTTAAATTCATAAAACATTTTATGAAAAAAACAAGTTTACTTATGTTATTTAAATATATTTACAACTACACAGTAAATTCATAAGTTATTTTCGTGTTGTTATTGGGTGTGAACAGAGTATTTAATTAAATCAGAGTTTGGCTATACAGCCATCTTTGATGTAAAATAATAACTTTAATAATTTTTGATTTTTGAAAAATCTTTGAATTTATGTAAATTAAATTTAAGAATAACTTTAAATCACAACGTGATTTTAACTCCTTTAAACTTACAGAATTTACGGTTTTGTACTTCATTCTTGCTTGAATTTTTGCTTAAAGCATTTGAAAAATTTTTAGTAAAATATAGTAATTTGAAAGTAAAAAAGTTTTACAAATACAGCAAAAATTCATTTAAGATTGGAGCATAAAACCTAATTTAGATTTAATTATAAAAATTTTAAAAAAACGCGTAGCCAATCATTAATCATCGGAATTGCAAACACGTTAGTTTAAAGATCAATGACGCACTTCCGTCCGTGTTATTTCTGACAATTCCTTTAAATATTTGCTCAATGAAATTGAAGCGGTGGAAGTGTAGCATTTAACTCCTTAGTTAACAGGAAGTAAACCTGAGTTGATACATAAGCCATTTAAAACTAAATAAACAACACATCATATCACACCCAATTTATCCATTAGACCGCAAACAGACATGGGTTAAGCTAATGACATGATAAGCTAACTTGTTTTTCTTACATTTAATGTAATAAATCAAAATATTTATGAAAGTGATATCAAATAGAACGGATGCGATAATTTTTTATTCATGTTTTGAGGATGAATAGCTTTATCAGTTTATCGAAGTATAAACGTATTGAAATTTTTCCAATTATAATGGATGAGATTAGATGAGTGTAGATGAAATAAAATTGGATCATACGAGATAAAGAAGAAATGTGATACTAACAGTGCGACTAAAATTTTGCAATTCAAATTATTTTATTCTGCGTTTAGCAGAATAGACAGTCGTTATTTGTTAAATATTTTCTGGTTAAATACGATTTTTTATAGTTTTAATATTTTCCGCAATATTAATAAAAATTGTTATTATTAACTCTAATTTCATTTTCAAAAAAGCGATTATTTAGCTGCTTTGCAGAAAATATTTTTCAAATCAAAACCAAAGAGTCTGTTGTTGAGTGCATGTGCATAAGTGATAGTTTATTAATCAGTGAATAGTTTGACATTAAGTTTTTTAATCGGCGAAAAAATGCTAAATAAAAATATAAAATATTTTGGTGTTGATCGCTTGTGACCTAATTTATTTGATTCCAAAAAATCATTGTGTAATTGAATTGTATAATTGGTTATGTGATACCTCTGTCTATAAAATTATATTGAATATGATTATTTAAGACTATAAGTGAATTTTTCCACCGGTAATTAAATTTTCGGCGATTTTAAAAGTGAATTTAAAAAACTTATTAGTCAAACATGGAAACCAAACCGATTGACAAGTAATTGACAATATTATGTTTTAAAATAATTTACGCTTATTTATTTTAAAAAAGGTATCACGTGGTATATATTATTCTACTTGTTCACGGTATCGGCACATTACTGCCGTGGAATATGCTCATCAATGCCGATAGTGTTTGTACCGTTACTTAATATCGCTTCATTTATCATTGCGTAACCTAACAATGCTCGTACTGATTACAAGTAATGTTATGCATTACTGATTTTTTCCTATTATTATTTTCAAGAGCAGTATTTCGTTGATTACAAGCTAAATGTCACAAACGCTTCATCCGCTTTGACTAATTATCGCACAAACTTTCTATCGTATCTGGGAATAGCGTCAAAAGCGCCAAACATTATGCTACAAATAATTAATATGTTTGCTAACTCTAAGTAAGATAATCATTAATTGTCGGTTTATTTAACAACCAAATAACTTTATATAGTGTCCATTTTTATAAAAAAATTTTAAGAGTGCCCACAATGAATGAATATGTATTAAAAAGTAAAACCATATATATATTTAGCCTTAAATGCATACGTTAGTTATGCTAAGATTACCTGAAAATGATAAATTTTAACATCGCAATAATAAATCTATTCCTTTCTGGATAAAAGTGCACAAATAAGTTATAAATATTTTTACCAAGTACTTTTTGATTAAAAAGATGAACAAATAAGTTTAAGAGAATACTAATTTTTGTCGAGGGAAAATTTAAAAAAAAATTATTTATCTCACAATAACAAAAAAATTATTTGCGTTAGTTATTAGCAAGTTTTTAAGATTATTTATTTTTTATTTATTGTTAATTTTATAATTTTCTTTTACTTGACAATCTAAAAAAATCTATAATATATTTTTATTTTATATCATATATTAAGTCATATAGACTCTCCTGTTTCCCTAAAATAATTCATAAATATGGTAGAAATAAAGGCCTTTAGATTATTGATTAAACCTTATCATCTGTCAAATAAATGATTTTATTTTTACGACTCTAACAGCCATGGATCACTTTCAATAAGAATAATTGTAACACTGATAATCCAGGCAATCATATTTGCAGTAACAGTAGTATTAGCAATAATAGATTCATCGGAATGGGCAGAACTATTTTTCTGGGTAACAATGATGTCTGCCGTAGTGATAAACATCGCTAATGGCATATATCAGGGCTGTGTATACGGATCCGCAGCTAAATTGCCGATGCTTTTCACCAATTCGGTAACGCTTGGAATGAATTTAAGTGGAACTATTGCCGCATTGTTTATGATTATATCGATAGCTATAGCGCCAAATCCAAAACAAGTGGCGATTTATTTCTTTTCATTCGCCGTTACTATTCTGATGCTATGCGTGGTAACGGAGATATACATTAAACGAAACGTAATAAACATAAATTAATTGCCATTGAATATTGCATGCCATGTTAAAAACTAATTTTTTATCATAGAAATTTTACATGTATTACATGTCAGAAGAGAAGCAACACATCGCAGATATCGATCCGATTTCTAACCATACAAACGGTAACTGTAAAAATTTGGCTGAAGAAAACCCGGAGAATATTAAGAGTCGTCGTCAACAATATATTTACGTATTAAAACAAATCTGGGTTCAATTGCTGAATATATTACTGGTATATTTTGTTTCCCTATCAATATTTCCCGCACTTCAAGCAAACATCAAACCATTAAACAATATTATTAGCGAACAGTATTTCACTCCAGTTTTTTGTTTCCTATTTTTTAATTTATTCGCGTCTATCGGTAATTATTTGGCTCAACTAATACGCAGACCCGGACCTGAATATATAATATACTTTTCGCTGTTGCGAATACTATTTGTGCCATTTTTTCTTTTTTGTAATTTTAATCCGAACGATAGAAAGTGGGCGATACTTTTCAAAAACGACTTGGCCTATATAGTTGTTGGCGTATTTCTGGCGCTAAGTTCCGGATACTTGTCTAGTCTTTGTATGATGTATGTGCCGAGATGTGTATCACCCAAACATGCATCCACCGCCGCAATGATGGGTGCTTTAGTTATTATTTTAGGCATTTTAGCTGGTATTAATTTTTCATTGATTTATCCGTGGATTATTAATTTATAATAGAAAATTGATATTTAGTATAAAACTGCTATAAAATAATTTACCGAAACTTATACAACTGCTATAATTATAAATTAATTATGAATACATTTTTAAAGACTGATAAAATCTTAAAACTTATTAAATTGTTTTAAAAAGTGTTTGCAATGAATTATTATAAGTCTAAACTAACTGGTGAAAGATGTGTATAATAAAAACATCGATAACAAATTTTGGCAAATAAGATCTTTGTTTTCTCCTATTTTCTATCCTAAGCAAATTGCTTATTATTTAGAGCCAACATTAACTAATAAATGTTTAAAATTAATTTGAAAATAACCAAAATTTAACATTTTTTAAATAAACGATGTTAATATTAATACTTTATTGTTATCAGCCTTAGGTTTGGCCTTTGAATTTTTATTCCATTATTTTTACCGAATCAAAGAAATTTAATAATCTTTATTACTTCAATAGTATTTTTCTGAAATTTAAATCGTTGTTGCTTACTTTTACAAAACAATCGAAACAAACTGATTGTCCTGCTCCACAAATTTGTGCGTTTTTATGGACTATTCTCATTTGTGTGAAAAAATTTAATTTTATATATAATTTTTAATTCTTTATTTAAAATATTTTTTCAGATAAATGGTTACTTATTACATAATAATATAGTGTTACTATTTATTTGATAATACATAACTGGAAATGTTGTATTTGTACTATAAATGAACAAAAGCTCGCCTTAGGACTTTTGGGACCTTTTCCAAAGTTGAAATGGAAAGATATCAAAATATTACAGGGTTTTTATATTTAAAGTAGCCTTATGCAAAATGAGCGTATTCCTTAACAGGTTTGATGC
>JAQIXJ010004243.1:0-11172 GCA_034700185.1 Phthiracarus laevigatus | reverse complement strand
AAATTAATTTATTATGTAAAATTTCTAACGAATTTTTCTAACGATTTTGGAGCTTTTTTCTAACGATTAACAAACGAATTGGCACTAGTTTTTCTAACGATTTTCAATACCCTATTTATTACAATGTTTTAAAGCACATGAAAATTTTTAACGAAACTGTTCATTTTAGTTTACATTTAAATTGTCTACAAAACATAATTGTTAAAATTATTTACTACTTTAATATATCACAAATTTACTGATAAATTAACATTAATTTGTTTTTTATTAAACATTTATACGTTTTAAAAAATATAAGTCAAAATAATTGACTATCGATTATCAAGAATTCGATTATCGCAAACTTAAATTAATTTTTATTTGCTTTAATCTAACTGTAATTAATATTTTCGGGTACAAATTTAGTAACTACGTAAATAATATTTAATTCAACTATTGCGAAAGTATTTTTCTTAATAAAACTAAAATATACAATTTCTGAAAAACTTTTATTTAATCAAAAACATTTGAAAACTTCAACTTTATAATTTAAAAGAGATTTTCTTGCCGATTTTTAGTTTCTTTGAATTTTTGTTAAATTTTGTTTTAATCATTTAAAGTTATCATCTAAATAAATTTTGCTCAAAATTCATAAAAAATTATAGATAAAAAAAATTGGTTATTTTATTTTTAAGTTTTTGGCTATAATGGAAACTTAAACTCGCCATATATAATTATTTATTACATTAGTTTTTTAATTTGTGTAAAATACTAGAAATAGTTTTTGTTTAACACGTTGATTTAACCGAAATATTTTTAATGAAAGTTATTGAATTTTAAAAGTATATTTCTAAAAAGAAAATAAAAAAATTTTTAACAGCTTTGAAATAATATGTAATTGTTTTAAAAATATATAGATGAGATATTTTATATAAGAAGTTGTAAAGGAGTATAAAAAACAAATAATATTTAAATCGTTATAAAACTAATTAACAAAATTATCTTTCAATTTTATTAAATGTTTTCGGTTTTTTATTGAATCTGTTTTATTAATTTCAAAAACTTATTTTAAAATAAATAATTAATTTAAAACAAAAAATTATATTTTATGATTTTATTTAAATTACATACTACGCTTACATATATAATTACAAATCATGAAGAGACTTAACTTATAATTCTGAGGAGATGCATATTTAAACGATTCATATTAATGTTTATAATTATTCATTTAAAACTTTACTTTAAGCAATTTTCTTTATAAGTAAACTTTAATTTAAAAATTATTTAACTTTTATTGTTGCAGTTTTCTTATATGCTGTAATTTTAAAACTTAAGAAAACTGCAACAATAAAAGTTAAATAATTTTTAAATTAAATTTAGCTAAGATCAAACTGTATTAGAAAGTGATCTCTCTCTGAATTTGTCGTTCTTGTTTCATAATTTATTCCTACTTCTAAAGAAATTAGTTTTTGACTGTCTGTGGTATTGTCCAATCTAGCTCGTCCACAAAACTTACCATGTATTTTATATGCTGTAATTTTAATACTTAAATACATGCTAAGATTTGTGGACGAGCTAGATTGGACAATGCCACAGACAGTCAAAAAGACAGAAGAAGGACGGACTTATAATGTGTAATCCATAAGCTTACAAATTCATAATACAAAATTTCAAGTTTTCTTTATATATATAAATAGTTAGGCATTTATTGCTATTATGACCATACTTAATTTTTATTCAAAGATTTGTTAATACCAAATTTTATAATTCAAAATACTAATGTTATTTAGAAAATTAAAATGATAAAATAGTTTAAAAAATGTTAATTTATGTAAGCTGATTGCTGCATTAGTTTAATTTAAAAATTTAACGATTATTTTAATGTTTAAATTTTAAAGTACAATATGATTAAAAAACCTCTAATTGTAGTTTTTAATGAAGTTGGATTTAAAAAATCTTTAATAAGTGAAAGTAATTAAAACATAATTTAGTTATTAAAATATTATAGCTATATTAAATTACATTTCACAAACATAGCGAGCGAGCCTGAGATATTTAATTACAAATAACAAAGCGTCAAATACTTTTCACACAATTAAATTTTGGTTTAGAAACACTTGTCTAAACAATATGTGTATCATTTTTAACATTAAAGTTTTTTAAAAATCTATTAAATGATTTAAGTAAATTTTAAATCGAATTAATTATAAATGTTAAAAAGTAAAAGAACAAAAAATACACATCTTTTTAACATAAATTGCTTCCTATGCTAAATACTAGTTGTGTAAATGTATTTGACGCATTGTAAATTGTATTTGCATATATCTTGTTCGAGGACTCTGTTTGTGAATTGCATTTGCAGTTCTGTGAAAAACATTTGAAAGCACCTAAAAATATTAAAACTAAAGTTTCAAATTTAAACAAGAACGAACATTCCTAGAGAACTCACTTTACTATACGATTAATATAAAACTAGAACATGTATGATATTAGAAAAAAGTAATATAGTATTCTAGAAATTGTAAATTTGAGCTAATCTAATAGACAGAAACTAATTTAGATTAGCCACAATTGGTTCCTAAATTGAGTCTACAGACAGACGGACGGACATTCCAAATACAATAGCTGGCATTTTAAAAGTGAGCTAAAAATTTTATAATTTTAACTACAAATAAAAAATAAGGAAGTAAATCGAAAAAACTTTTTTTTATTTAATCTTAATAGCAATATCGATAGAAAATTGAGATATAGTTTTCGTTAAAGAAACATAATTATAAATAAAGAGATATGTACCTTTACATTTGATTTTACTTTTGTTTTGAAAACTATTTTTTAATTCAGTATTTTTTATTTACATCACAAAATGTTTCTTATTATATTTCTAAAACTCGTGTTAAAATTGAATTTATTTGTTGTTTCTTTATAACATTTTAAACATTTGTTTTTTTAAAAAATCCTATTACTTTTATCTGCTTCATGATTTGAAAAAAGCTTCAAGTTTTGATTTATTTACAAAGTTTCAAGAAATTCTTCTCCACATCTGCTACATAATTTCAGCTGATCATTGCATAAGTGGCGTTTATAATGTTGAGTTATAACTGTCAATAAAGAAGTTAACGTAATAAACTATATACTTAGTTATAATTGAGAACTTGTTACTTTACCCTTCCCAAACGAAGTCAAGATTAAATAAGGAGATTAACACTAGCATTAAATTTATTCAAAGATTAATAAAATTAATTATTTTTAAATAAATAGATGAAAAAACAACCGGAGAACTTTTGATTATACTCTTGATTTTGTTCACAACTATTAGAGTTTTTCATGTTGGAAGAAATTTGTAAAAAAAAGAAATTTAGTCAAACAAGTGATGTCATATTGGTAATAAATTCAATCTTATATAGAGTTAATTTGAATATTTAAAATTCGAAAAATATTTTTATTTTATAAAATATTTAAACTTTAAAATATTAATTTGAAGAGCTTTAAGTTATACAGACTTTTATTTTTATAAAAATAACTGATAAGTATTTACTAGAACATGAGTTTAATAAAATTTTTGTTAATGTAAATAAATGGATATTCACTTTTCTAATAACGCTTTTATATTTTAAATTTATGATTTTCTAATGTTGTCATTTTTCTAAAGCCAAAAATGTCAGTTTTCGTCTAAACGTTGAAGTTTTATCTATTGACTGTTACCTTTTACTTTTAAAGTTCGTGCAAAAAGTAAAAATATTTTTTTGTTAATAAGATATTCACGAGTTGTATGGAAAAAGTTGTTACTATTGGAAACATGTCGATTGTTCGTAACAAATTTTTACAAGATCACTATTTTTATCAAATTTATTTATTAAAAAATCAATTTCATAAACAAACTTTGAATAATTGCAAATAAAAGTCGTAAAATTTTTACATTTTATTTTTATTTGTTTTCAGTAACGATTTAAATTGTTACTCATCCAACTATTGTGAAAACTAATTAGTCATTTAATCGTTTAAAAGTTTTACAGGCAAATAGCTTTGTCAAAACCTTTAATCTACATTAATCAACAAAAAAGATTATTTTAATCAAAAAAAGATGTCGCACTTAGCATGTGTTTTATAAAACATCAAACGAAATCTTTACGTTGGTTTTGTTTGCAACTCATTTGCGTTTGCTAAACGAAGATATCGACTCTTTTATGTTTATTTATTTATTGTTTCACAAGATTATTATTGATTTAAGTGTTTCATTTACTAACTTTTAAGAAATATTATATTATGTCTCAAATGAGTTGTAAATTGAAAAGTAATTTCAACCGTTTTGGTGATGATATGTGCACTGAAATATTACAATATTTAACGTTTGATGAAAAAATTAAATATGAATGCGTTTCAAAGCAATGGAAATATAATATATTTAATCGACAAACCTTATTACATATTGGAAATACAGCTAATTTTATGAGCGAAAAAATGGCTACATTAACAACTAAAACTGAATTCAGTATTTATAGCACCAAAGAGATTAAAAACATTGATATTACTGTTATCGAACACATTTTAGAAAAATGTAATAATCTAACAAATATAATTATTGGTACTAAGAGTTCGCGAAACAGTGAAAGAAGATATCAAAACGTTAAAACAAATGGACATTTATTACGATTAATTGCTAACAATTGTCATAATTTAGTATCACTAGAATGTAATGAATACAATATGCTTGAATTGACAAGTGAGTGGGATTTATTAGGGTTAAAGTGTGGGAATACGTTGCAATCCATCACACTTCCACGATTACAGAATCTAAATTTCTCAGAACCAGTTGGAATCTACAAAACACTATTGCATTTATGTCCAAACATTAACCGAATAGTTAATTTAAAGCTTTCTGAATTTATTGATGCTGAAATGAATAATATATTATTGCCGAAACTCAACGAAGTTGAACTTTCGGACGAAACTGAATTCAACGCTAACTTTATTTACTTAATCACTGTTTTTGTTAAAAAGTATGAAAATCTTAGACAAGTTAACATACGACTGAAACAAACATATAATTCTAATCTAATTGTCAAAGCATTATCTCAATTATTAAATATGGAAAACTTGACAATGAGTTTATTTTGGGTGAATATTAATGATTATGTTAAAGGTTTTGAGATTTTATCAGTTTCTTGCGACAAAATCAAAAAATTAGATATGTTGTTTTACGAAAGCGATTATACAATAACAATTTCAAGTTATATAAAACTATTAAGATGCATTAATAATTTAAAAAAACTCCAATATTTAAGTTTACATTTTTGTCGGAAAAAAACTGATTTCGTTTCGAAAAATGTTTCAGAAAGGTTGTCTGTATGTTTATTGAAAGATTGCGTAGAATTAGTTTCTTTAAAATTGAGGTGGAATTTGATTGATGACAATTTTGTGTGTAATATACAAAACTATTTTCCAAAGTTAAAGCAAATAAGCATTATAACATCTCATCATATAACTGACCAAACGATTAATATTTTGTCGAATTTAAAGAAATTGACATGTATCGATATTAATGGTACATCAAAGGGTCCTTCAGTTACCGATGCTGGAGTTACAAAACTTATTGACAACAGTAGTCATTTGAAGTCATTAACATTTCGATGGTGTAATCATATAACAATAACAACAATCTCTAAAATGATTGAAATAGCCAATAAACGACTGAAAACCAAATTCACAATTAACTTCATAGATAAAGTTAAAAATGATCGCACTATTAGCCTAAAGCAGGTAATACCACCAAATCTTCATATAAATTCGAATTATATTGATGACTACGAAATCGATTATTACTATTATTATAAAAGTGACTCGGATAATGACTAAGAGGTTGATATAGAATAAATGAAGATTAAGAAAAATATGAATAATTTACAAACTAACCTTACACATATTGTTTTTTACCTGTTTTTATCTGATAAATTTTTTTATCTTTTAGTTGTTGTTTAGTTCTAAATCTTGTTTTAATCTTTTTATAATAAGATGAATTACAACCATGGATAAAGTAGATGTTATCATCATGCAATTATATAACATATAAGACACAAACAGAAAATAAAAGTTCATAAATTAATAGTTTTTAAAAAGTTTTTTCGAACAATATTGAACTTTTAATTTCATGTTTGCTTTTAAAATGGTTTTAAAGACTTAATAAACAAATTATTCTGTGAAAAACAATCAAATGCCAATAAAAACACACCAAATTAATTTGAAAAATAAAAAATTTTAGTTTTAAAATACATTGAAGTCTTTTCCTTATTTGTTAACTTTATAAATATTTTATAAAAATTTTACAACATTTTTGTTTAAGTGTTAAACAAATTTCAAACAAAAAAGCGTGTATCAGATAATAATCGAACCTATGCTATTCTGTATGGAAACAAGCATAATTATCCAATGACCTGACATAATAAATATTGTAAATGTGAACCATGCCTTGTCTTAAAAAAAATTAGATTGATTTGTAGATTATGATACTTCTATATCAATTATAAGAGGATATCTTCTTTGAATGAAAGCGAAAAGTTGCAATAAGTTGTATAGGAATGTCAAAATCAAGATGAAACAAGATCGATACGGTCATAATATCTGACTTTGTAAAGTTGGTTTCAGTAATTTTATGGTCGCTGGCTCACTTCGTTCACTCGCTTCCATTATTTTATATAACTTTTACTATAGATAAGGTTTTTACTTTTAATTTCGTAAAATTCCGCCAAGAATTTTGCATATTTTTACCCTATTTTGGTCATATTTTCCCGTAATGTTACTTTTAAAACGGAATATCCAGGTCAAATTTTTAGCTATTTCATACTATTTTGGTAATATTTTCCTATAATGTTACTATAAAAACGGAATATCCCGTTCTTAATTTTGACTATTTTTACCCGATATGATCATTTTTGTCCAAATTGTTACTATAAAAACGGAATATCCCGTTCTGAGTTTGGCTAATTTTACCCTATTTTTATCATTTTTGTCCAAATTGTTACTATAAAAACGGAATATCCCATTCAGATGTTAACTAATTTTGTCCATTTTAACATTTTTAAGACTGTTTTCATATAAAATCGGGAGATCCTGTTCCCTATTTTAGCCTTTTTTTTATTAATTTTTGCCTTATTTTTCCAATTTTTATTTATTTATTGCCTGTTTTTCGCAATTTTTCAAAATTTTTGTCCAATTTTGTGGCCTTTTTTGACCATTTTATGTCAATTTTTGCCTATTTTTTGGTCATATTAACATTGAAATCCCTTAATTGGAATAAAATATTGTTTAAAATTTCTTAATTAGAATAAGAAACTGGAAAAATCCCTTAATTAGAATAAGAAAATGCTAAAATCCCTTTATTAAAGTAAAGATTTAAATCCCTTTATTAGAATAAGATAGCGCTTAAAGTCCCTAAATTAGAATAAGAAAATGGTAAAATCCCTTTATTAAAGTAAAGATTATATAAGACTAATAAATTGTTTGGTAACTGACCCAAAAACACAGCAGGATATTTATGATACCGAACAATCAGGTAAAACTAAGATTTTTTTAAAATATTTATAGAGTTTACAAATAAAAAAGAGACTTCAACGTGTTTTAAAACTAAAATTTATTATTTTTTAAAATAAGTTGGTGTGTTTTTAATGGCGTTTCGTGGTAATTTACAATTTAATTTGCTAATTTAGTCTTGCAAACCATTTTAAAATAATCATTTGGATTAAATATTTATACTTGGTATACATAAATTAATAAACAAATTATAACTTAACAGGTTTTTTTCATTTGATAAGATGCAATCATTTAAATTACAATAAAGAAAGAGCGGAAAAAATTAAAACTTAAACCAATAACTGTAAATTTAGCCAATTACTGACGAAAGACAGATTTCGTTAATAATTCCAACTGAAACCTTATTTAACATTCCGGAAATTATTATACAAATATTTTTATATATGACTTTGAAAGATAAATGCAGTTGGGTGTCCGTTCGTCTGTCTATCTGTCTGTCCGGCGTTCCGCACTCTTATTCTAATAAAGTGATGTTGACCTTTACTTTAATAAAGTGATTTCACCAAATTCTTAAGATAATTAAGGGAATTTGAATTTTACCGTAAAAAAGGAATTTATTTACTTTCTTATATTACTCAAAGGATTTAACAAGACTTCTATTGCAAATAAAAAGATTTCCTCAATTTATTTCGTTTAAAAATGGATTATCAGGTCAAAATGGTGAAAAAATAGTGTTAAAATGAACAAAATTATTCTCACATTTGTTATTAAAAGGGTTAAAAACTTGCAAGTTTGTGTCAAAAATAAGGAAAAACTGTAAAAATGGCCAAACTTGTAACAAAAAAAGGTATATTGACAAAAAAAGATTAGAGCCTTATAGGCATATTCCACTTATTGGTGATATAATAGTGATTTAACTAAAATTAACCAACTTGAGCAAAATCTAGCAAATATCCAAAACTAAGAATAAAATTTTCGTTGCATCTGAAGCCTTTTGCTGTAATCTAACATTATTTTAGGCTGAAAATTAATAAAAATCTGGCAAAAAATTCAATTTAATCAAAAAATTAATTAAGATAAATTTAAAATTTTTGTGGCTTCTGCCACAGATTTATGGTCATTTTGAGATAAAAAAGGTTCAAAAAACATATTTAACTGAATAATTATATATAATAATTTAAGTGGTACCTGACGCGTTTTAATGTTTTATTTACTATACTACATTATGACATTATATACTGGAACGAGCAAACGAAGTAAACAAGGGACCATATATTATATGAACTTAACTTTTGAAAAGCAGATATTATGACCGTAACGATATTGTTTATTTATAATTTAGGTTGCCAATTCTTCAATGAAATCAACTTTGACAGACAAAAAAAACCACACTTGTGAAAAATATAGTATTCATATGTAACTATGACTTGACATTTTATTATAGATTCAAATCACAATAATATAATGAACATTTAAAAACATTCTTGAGAAATTTTTAATAATTGAAGCTATAAACACAAACTTATACATTTATTTTCAAATGCATTTTAAGAATAAATGTGCGCTTGTGAAGTATGTTAAAATAGATTCAATATACGATAATTACTAAATCGCAGTTGTTAAATGGAATTTATTATTCAGAAGTGTTCAAAAATAAGGTGGCAAATGTTAAATTTCAGGTTAATATTACATAATTTTTTTCAAATCTTTGCATTGACTTATAACACAAAATTAATTACTGTTAATATTCAATTTTGAACTCATCTAAAATACAAAACTGGCATAGCTCGTTTATTAACGATAAAAAGTTTATTTGGATTTGATTAATCAGCTTTTAATATAATTGTTTCACTTACGACAGAAATAATAATTTATAAAAATGGTAGCGTGCGTATTTAAAAAAGTTAGACCATAAATTAACTAAAGTATAGATAGCAATACGAGATAGCAACGCTTAAAGCTTAAATTGTCAACCAAATTTTAAAATTTATTCATAAATTATGATTAATAAGCTATAAGAAGTTTATTAATTTAGAAATATTTAGTTTTAAAACAGTGGTTTCAGAATAAAATCGAATTTTCGACATTGTTGTTATTGTGGATTTTAGGGTTGCCCAACCCCCACCCATATCGAGTAGGGTATCAAACTGTTTATCTTTGAAGCTTTAATCGATTATATTAAATCACTGTTTGAAAAAACATATATAAATAAAATAAAATTAAAATTAAAATTATAACTACTTATCGGTAAAAATTGTATAATAGTGTTTTTGCTAATAGGTTTAAAAAAATTAAAATAAATTTAATTTTTAAAATTAATTTTAATTTTATTACTGAATATGTTTTATTGTTAATTCAATAAGAATATCGAAAATTTACAAAAATTAAATCAAGTTAGAACCCGAAAAGTGCAAAAAATATCAGCCATAACATCATTCGGATACAAATTTATAATTTACGTTTCGCGGGTTTTTTTTGTAAAAACTTAAATCACATTTGATCCGCACACGTTAAATACATTAAAATAATTGAAAAGTATTTATAATAATACATATTTTATTTAAATTTATAATTTAAATCTATATTAATTTTATTTTTTACTTTTATTAACAAACTTTTATGATATTGTTTTCAAATTATATAGAACTGAAAAAAATCATAAAAAATCGAAAAAATTGAAATAAAAAAACATAAAAATTAAAAAAATCAAAATAAAGTCAAAAAAGTCCAAAAAACTATTAAAATCGAAAAATTAAAAAAATTAAAAAAAATTGAAAAAATCATAAAATCGAAAAAATGAAAAAAATCATAAAAATCATAAAAGTGTGAAAAAATCACAAAAAAAAATTAAAAAGTCTAGACATACAGACAGAGTTACACACTGACGTTAAATCCAATAGCTCGACTTTTTTCAAAGTGATCTAAATCCTCCTACAATTTTTATAAGAAATCTTTTTATAAAAAAGTCTACACACTGAATCACACACGGACATGTCAAATCCAAAAGCTGACTTTTTCAAAATGTTCTAATAAAAAAATTGTTGGCTAATGCTATCATCATAAATACAAAATGTTAAACTTTTTTAAGAGATTAAGATAATAACTTAAATTTTTAAATTAAAATTCTAAGGACAGTCTCCAATTTGGAATAAGATCAAAATATGAAAGATTTTACAGGTTTCGTATTAAGCTTAAATTACAACTTTATAACTAATTTAATCATAAAAACGACAGTGAAATATAGTAACCCAATCTCACGTGCTAAGACTGCCAAAAAAAGCAATTTTGAATTACCTTAACCTTGTAAGAACAGTTTATAAACAGCAAAAAAATAATTAAAATTTTTTCAAAAATACGAATTCCACTGCTAAAAACAAGACGGGAAAAATTAAAGTTGACTCACTTAACAAGTTTTTTATTAATATGCATTAAAATTTATTCATTTAACAAATTTTTCTAAAATATAAAAAGTGTTAGTTGGTGAGATTGTTAACTTTTTTAAAATTACATCTTTTTATTGTCTAAAGATTTACAATACTAGCAAATGAACCAACAAATAAAGTAGCAAGAAATTTAAAAGATTAATATCATAGGAGACTCAAACGAGAAAATTTATAAACAAAATGAAAAAAAAAGCAAAACGAATAATATTTCGGAAAATGAACG